>JAQIWH010002036.1:0-26995 GCA_034695005.1 Cryptops parisi
ATTTTAATTCATTTTACATTTGTGGTGTTTCAAGAAAAGACTTTTTCGAAGAACGATCAAGCTCCTAAAAGAAAGTTGCTAGTTTTGAAAGAAAGTAATTAAGTTTCTCTATTAAAGTTGCATTTGGTGAAACAAAATGGACTTTGCACCATCCCGGTGTTACTATATTATTGAAATTAGCTGGATTCCCTTTTATGTCATTCTTAAGGTTATGATAAGGTTTAGTTCTGGCTGTGAATTGTTTCAACGTTTCGTTCAAATGTTTCACCATCTTCGGCATTTGTGAAGCAACGTTGTGACTCTCTGATGGATCTTCTGCAATTTTAGCAATAAAACACAAAAATTGTCAGTGATGAGATATTTCAGATTAGGCTTTTGATATTAACGTGAACAGTGATGTTGGCAGACAATACAGTACAAACCTTCCAAGTCATATAAGTAGATTTTTGAATCCTGTACTAAGATGCTGTCTCTCTTGGGATCGGTGTACCAATCAATGAACGTGATATTAAAGCTCTGGTCCAGTGTTTCATTTTCTGTTGTAATTTCATTATGAACGCCAGCTGATCCTAACACCAATTTATACCGTTTGTCTCTGGAATAATGTTGAAATTGTATGTTTCATTCATGTAAAATATTCCTTCATGGCCTGTGCGCCATGTGACAAACCTAACAGTCCATTCAAACCCAAAGTACCTACCGGTACGTACTATTGTTGCATTACCTTATTCCTGCAATTAGTGATTCATTTCCATAGCGATCTATGTGGATGGGAATATATTGTCGGGTCGAGTCATTTTTCGTATTGATAGCTAGCCATTGATCAACGCCATCTAAGTTGCTTACTAAATGAGTGGACATTCCAAAACATTCATTTCATTAGTGTCTATGATTTAGGAAGCTTTTAATTTCCAGAAAGAAAAGCATATGTAACAAATGTACCTGGCGGGGCACCGGCGATTTTTAATAGTGTTGGATACCAATCAGAAACATGTATTAATCTGTAAAAGTAAATCTCTTTGTATAATTCAACATTGAGGTGATGCAAATTGGTTTAAAACTGCAATTTTCTGTTATAAGGAAAACATGTTAGTACTTATTGATTCTGATCCCTCTCTGTTCGAGTAGAGGACTGTGGACAAACGCAGGTACTCGAATTCCGCCTTCGAAGATTGTTCCTTTTTCACCTCTCAATGGAAAGTTGTTCCCACCGAATTGAACTCCCGCACCATTCTATATACAGTACATACAGAGTGTAACAAATGTGGAAAAATGTGTATTTTAGATTGTTATATTTAAAATAGCCGCGTTTAACTTACGTCGGATGCTACGATGATGACTGTATTGTTATACATTCCACTGTCTTTCAACGCGTTGGTAATGTTTTTCACAGCATCATCGACAGCACTCATTGCACCTATGTATACACACAGTATATCACATATTAATGAATTTTCTGTTTTTCGTAATTTTTTTTTAATGTTTATATTCCGCCTGGAGATGATTGGTGCTTTTGTACTTGCCACAGAACTCTTTTCTGGCATCGTTCACGCTGTTTTGACAGTTTTTCAGATAATGTCTCGGTGCCTGTTCAATGATTGAAATATATTTTGTACAAATCAACAAACCTCAATTCTTCAAACTGATTTAAAAGACATTTTGGTTAGTTAGATGGAACCTGTCACTAGTGGTTATTTGCAATTCAAAATCTGAAAAACTCAATCCAAAATTATTCGAGTTTCGATGATTCCGAATTTTAGGTGTGGGTAACTTGTACTAATAATAATGTAATAACAGATCAAGTTCAGAAGTAAGTAATCCGAAAATACCAGTAATTAAAACGGAATTTGGATTAGTTAAGACAGTTCGAAAGGAATTACAAATTGTTTGCTATTAAATAACCACTAGCAGCAAGACGAAGCCACTGGTGGTTATTTAAAACATCACTAATCGAGAATTTCGTAGCCTCCCAATGCTTTGGGTTTTGTGGTTGTAAATCTAGCAGTATAGAGAGAATGATTTAATTTAGTGTTGCAATTACCTGCACTGGAAAATGCGTATCGGTTAACGAGATGTACAAGAACAGTGGTTTGTCATTCTGTTTTCGTGAGCTTATAATATTAACTGCGTGCTCGGTGTAAACGTTCTAAAAAATTAAGATGAAAGACAATACTGCAACGTTAATTGTAGTTGGTAATTACATTGAAAAATACGATTGGTGTTACCGTCGAATAAATTCCAGTGTACTGACGAGCAAGGCTTGTATTTTGTCGGAAATCGAAACAGAGGCAATCCCCTGCGATAAAAACAAACAAACAATTTTTTTGTTGCTGTTGACATGTGGTCCAAATTTTGGTCACGCGACTCAACAAATTGTTTGATTTACCGTTACTGTTATTTCTGAGATAATCGACACAGTGCCTGTAGTTGTCTTCGCCTCCATTATAAAATCCTAAGAACGAGTCAAACCCTCGGTACGTTGGGGTGTATCGCAAATCGCAATAACCTACATGCCATCTTGATAGTTAAACTTTGTGTTAATACGACTAAAGAATTTTACTTACAAGCTCATAGGTCAAAATATCTTGTACAATTCAAGGCCTTGGTGTAACAAAGTGTTAAGAAATATTTTCGAGAAAAACGCGTTTAAAGATCTGAACTTGCTTTGCTGTTCTTGAGCTATTTCACATTTCTTTGCACCTATAGCTGTTTGGCTCAAAATTATGCATTAGGAAGGTAAAATAGCACCTAACACATTCGGGTATTTTTAAGCAACCCCTGATTCGGAAGTTGAGAAACAATGTAGCCTACGTAAGTTAAGAATATTAAAATCTTTAAAATCTATTCGTTTTCGTATAACTTGATATTACATTCGTCTTTGTGAACTTTTGTATATTCGTTTTATTTGTTATTTTTTTTCTTGAAAAAATACCTTTACGAGTCATGTCATTCCAACGTTGAAACGTTGGAATTTGTATTATAGAACTTTTAAAATTAATGCACTATACTCATGATCATGGTTTTTCATTAAAATATTTTTCGTGGAACAAATCGTTATATTGGGAATTGTTAGAGTATTCGTGTTTGTGAATTCGTTGTGAAGAGTTGTAGGTTGTACATACTTTCCTATTGCGTGGTTCTCGTAACCAGCATAATTGAGACGATCCGAGATTAGCCTGTAACTCAATGGGATTCCGTAAGGTTGAAGTACAGAAATAACTTTTCTCTATATAAAATTATAAATTGTTATATAATTTTCCTATCTAAACTGTTCAGTTTTAAAAAAACAAATCGGTCGGTAAAACTTTATTTACCTGGAGTTGTAATTGGTCAGTGTAACGGCCTGTGAGAAACGAAGCCCGCGATCTAGGAATGTTGATTAACAAAATGAAAAATTTGATTAAAATATTTTATTTATTATGTACGAGTATTGTGATAATTTCAAAATCGTATAACAAATATTCTTACGGTGTACAGAAATAGTATGTGTAATAAGAATCCAAAATTACTCCGTCTTTTGCTAGTTCATCGAGGAATGGTGTATATATTTTTTCGTTATTATAACCAATATCATTGTGACCTATGTACAGGAGTTTAAAATATAGGGTGAGTCGAAGTATGGTTCTATGAAAATACACCAAAGGCTTTTACAATGAGAATGTTGAGCTTGCGATATAATAGCGCAGTGTATAGTGTATACGCTACACTGAGGCTACGCTGGAAGCTTTTAGGTGCTCTATTGTTTCTATTTGGGTTGGAGTGTTGGAAATAAATGAAACCACACAAGGTTCTGACTTAATGGACCATTGGCTACAACTTTCTAAATAGGACTTGGTACTTAAGATTTATGGTTTCTATGATAACAATGCGATAATCTTGAAATTTCATTTCAAAGACAATGAAAATATCACCACTTTAAAGAGCCCTTATCAGAGGGCTATTTTATATTCAAACCCATCATTTTCAATAAGTAGGTTTTCGAGTATTCCCATAGTAACGTACTTTTGACTCACCCTGTGTAGAAAAATTAGACTAATTAAGATAGGTTAGTTTAGGCTAAACTAATTAAATTAAACTTCAAAAAGGAGATCAACAATTTGACGCGTATGTATTTTTTTATGTATGTGCATCTATCACTGAGAAACTGCTGGTCCGATTGGGACTAAACTTTGTGTATCGACTTGAAATTCCTCACAGGTGGTCCCACAAAAATGTGAAACGCGTATGCCAAAAACGGTGCTATATTTGAGCTATAACTGTTATGTAAGTTTCTGCAGACTGTCGTCTCAGTATTGTCATCCAACAATTTAGTCACAAAGTGAGCTGGATGAAGATTTTTCTGATTGCTAAAGCCAGTGCCCACAATCTACTAATTTCAAAGATAGGCAAGATAGGAAGTTGGGCAATTGAAGTCCCCTACATTTTTTAGTGATGAAATCATATTTTGACAATTTTAAAGCAACTTTGATACACTGTAGTATAATAGTATAATACTGTAATAAATAGTTGTTCATAGTTATTTAACTGTATCGGACGTCATGTTGTCACGTCGTCAAAGGTTTTTGAATATAGTAATGATAGCCCTCCAAAGAAAATAAAATAATTAAAAAATTTAACCGACAATTAAAAAACCGACTTGAAAAATTGCACAGAATAGTATAAAATAGTTTTATTTTTATTACAATTAATTACGGTATACGTTACTCAATTCTACTACAAATAAGTTTTGATGTCACTTAATACATGGGAATCTCGCTATTCGTACGCAATTCGCTGTTCGAATAGCAATTTGTACAAAATAATGTTAATTGGATAATCCGTTCTAGAGCCCTAATGATTGACTATAGTAATACAGCCTTGTTTATAGTATAGCTTCTACATAGTAATACAGTACTTAATGCATCAATTATACATAAAAACATAAAGATGCTGGGAATTGGTACGAATTCCTAAGAAACGTGAGAATAACAAGTTAAATTTTGTTGGACGATTACCGAATTGTACGAATAGAGGGGTGGACGAATAGCGGGTTTCACTGTATTAAGAAATTATATCAATATGAGTTTTTAAGACGTGTACATTTGAAGTCGGCGCAAAACATATGCGTACAAACGTAAATGATCAATTTGCGTTGCGCCGGCTTCAAATGTACACGTCTTAAAAACTCATGTCAATACAGTATAGTTTCATAATAGTGAGTAATAAAAAAAAATAAATGAAATTAATAAATAAATTCCCTTACTTTACTGACAGGTGCAAAGTTAAAAGATATCCCAACGTTTCGCTTTCTTTGGCTAAAGGCTTTATCAAGGGATAAGGACAAGAACACACAGATCACACAAAGGACCCAAGCAGTTGTGTTTTTTGTGTGATCTGTGTGTTCTTGTCCTTATCCCTTGAAAAAGCCTTTAGCCAAAGAAGGCAAAACGTGGGGAAATCTTTTAACTTTGCACCTTGTCAGTAAGGTGAGGGAATTTATTTATTAATTTCTTGTATTGTTTTTTATTATGTTGTTTAAGGTGCAGGAATTAACTTTAATATTAAGTAACATCAAAACTAATTTGTAGTACAGTTGATTTGTTTATTTTTTGTCATCTTTCACTTAAATATAAAACAAATAAAATACAAATAACTAATCGTATTGAAAATACGGTTATTTTATATTTTTCTTTGCAAACTTTTGAAGTCGGTTCTTTTAATTGTTTAATTATTTATGAGATAAGTGGATGGTGTTGTAAATAACGAAAGCACCTGTAGCGTCTGTCACAGGTGTCTTACAGATGAATGTGTCATCTGGTCAGTAATTAATTGATTGGAAGAATGACGTTGCTACTATTTAATTTCTTAATGATTGCCTAACATGCTGTTAGAATTTTAAAGAATTTAATAGTGAAATTGGTAATCAAATTAGTTTAGCGGTTCGAGTTCAGCAAAACAAAACCGATACTCGTATACAAAGTCCGAAAGCCCTTTATATTCCCGTTGGTCCAAATGTAGCTTATTAAATGGGAAAGATATCGTTGCATAAAATTGACAATAATAAGCAAAGCAATTCGGTTTCACTAAATCCCATTTGGTTTAATGGATGTAACAAAGCAATGTAGTATGCTTAACTGACAGTTTACATTCAGTTTCTGTTCACAGATCTTTTTTCTCAACGTTCACGTTCCAAATATGCTCAGACGCGCTCGAAAATGTAGTTGGTGAAATATTTTGAATGACACTGATGAGTGATGATTCTTTCCTTCAAGTCATCCATAGATTTCGGATTGTGTCTTAAAAATCTTTTGTTACACATAGCCGCAGAGAAGAAATCAAGAGACCATTTTGATTTTTCAATCAAAACTATTTGTCTGTTAAACGTGGATGTCGTTTTTTGAGAACTACTTCATCTAAACAGGTCACTCAATTTTTGACAAATCGGCAATTGTCGCTTCATCAAGACGAACCGCATTTTTCGGTTTATTAAGTGGCACTTCATGTAAGAAATTCATTAAAGAGCTATCAAGCATGTCGCCAAATTTTTGTCGGTTGACATGATAAGTATGGATCCATACATTATTTCGCATACATTATCTATCACATCATATCATAACACTTGGAGAACCTGGATTGTTGGATGAGTGCATCCAGTGCAAATTTTCTGCTGAGCAGAATCATGCAGATCTCAGTGAGATAAGCACGTTTTGTTTATGACTATGGCTATCAAGAAAGTATAGGCATTCATCACTGAGTAAGACATGCTTTGAGAAAAATTTTAATCCTGATGCGTGCATTCAGTGACGCAGTTGTACTAAATCTCCGGGGAATATTTTTGTGGAGACCACCGTAAATGCACCATAACTTTCACGCAAGTTGAGTCTTTTCTAAAGCCCATTTGGCACGTCAAACTTTTTCAATCAAATTACATCAATCTCAACTGATTTTATGACGTCATACACACATCCGGTTTTCGTGGTTTTGTTGTATTTCGTTCGTTTGACCGAAAAAAACGAAAATGGGCCCGGACAAGTGTAGGCTATGACGTCAGAAAAACAGTAGGAATCGATGGAATTTTATTGAAAAGTGTGACGTGTAAAACTATTTTAAAAAACTGTAACAACTGCGGAACAACAACATCCCAGAAGTGTGGTTAGAGATGGTTGTGTAAACAGTTTATTGTGTATTTGTCTTTTGCACTTTCTGCTTTATAACCCTGAAGAAGCCCCTAGAACGACACATCGTCAATGTGTAAAAAAGATCAACCCGAATCAGTAAGATAAAAAACCATTTCCTTTACAAATTGTTCACGGGTGATAAATAATGTCTTTTGTTGACTGAAGATGAAGTTCAGAGTGGTCTTAAAACATATTTTTTGAAAATGAGTGTCTTTTATAAAATTCTGTATTGGTTTTTTTTTTTTTTTGGTTAAACTAGGCATATTGGGCATGGCAGGGCATATTGTTAAACAGTCGTTTTCTTTATACTGTATACAAGTATACATTAATTTGGCATCTTTTTCTTGAAATATTGCAAATATCAAGACAAAACAGTACTCACCGACATCATCCAGCATAACGAAAATAATGTTCGGTTTTTGATTTTGGGCAGGTATCGCATTGATAGATAATAAAGTAAACAGAGTCAATTGAAACCACATGTTAACTCCAGTCGTACAAGTTGTGAACTGTGGAATTCTACTATTGAAATCTACCAGTTGATTTATTATATTCGCTAATAGAAATCAGTACAAGCTGGTGATAATTGATAAATTACTGTGACAAGCTGGTAATTAATTAATAAATTACTATGACCAACTGCTAAACTATTAAAAAACCAACGAAATAACATCAAATGGAAAGGAAATTAGCGTACGTGTTTATTCATTATTTATGTTTACCACAGCTTATTAAATCTTGCGTACCTTGTTTATAAAGACCTAGTGCATTTATTGGGGTGTATCGTAGTACGCTTGGCACCATCCTGGTACATAAGTGTTGTTGAAGTTGGCAGAATCTCCTTTCGGGTCTATTGGCAGATTAGCGTAAGGTTTTGTTTGAGTTTTGAATTGGTTGAGATGAAAGAAAAGCTCTTGAACTTTCTTAAGCATGTTGTCTGCAATGTTAGTCGTTTCCGAAGGATCCTCTGCAATGGATGCAAAAGTTATCGATAAATGTCCAAGAATTCTACATTTCAAGCATGTTGAGTTTTCATTCACTACTGACCTTGCAAATCATACAGTTTGAGCATCCTGTCCTTTACATTGAAGTACGGGCGAGAAGTGTTAAGATACCATTGCATAAACGACGAATTGAAACTCCAGTCTGTTGTTTCACGTTCTTGTATCACTGCGTCCGCAATGCCACCCGATCCCACTATGAGTTTGTACCTATCGTCCCTGTCAACGAATATCCTCAATATAGTGAGTCCTTAATATAGTGACAACTTGAATAAATTTTAAAACGATTTACTAAGCATGCGTCACACTTATTCAACTATTCAGGCTAGATTATTTCAAACATGCCACAGCCCCATTTGGGTTGTAATAGTAAAAATGAGAGTACCTTATAGCTGCAGTGTAATTACCATCTTCATAAACATCCATATGATAGGGAAGATATTTTCTTGGAGAATCTTCATTTGCGCTTATCGTCGACCATTGATTGACACCATCTAACTCAGACACTACATTTAGAATGAATACCTTTAAGACTCACTCCTTGAAACACTGAAATTCTCTTGGAAAATACTCCAAAGAATAAAAGTCATTTTATTATACGTGTAATCAACACATAATATATCTTATTAGCATAACTTAATAAATGCCCTTGTATACGACATATTTCAATTGGCAGCGTTAGGTGGAGATCAAACTAACGAGAATTTACCTGGTTCTGCTCCTGAAAGATGCAAAATGGTAGGATACCAATCCGAGATGTGTATTAGTCTGTAGGTAAAAACAGAATCAAATTGCGTAACTGCCATTAGAGTTGGCTTTGGTTAATTTTTTCAGACCTTAGGGCCATTGGGCATTTGGGCAATACCCGGTGGGCAAAACATTAATGAAGAAGGGTCCCCCCTATAGGTGAATAAAATGCCCGGGTCGGTTTTAAAACCGGCCGGAATTAAGTAAAAAAAAAATTTGATGATTATATACATCGTGTACATTCACCAACTGTGCATTTCACATGGATATACTTGTATAGAATTTAGGAACGCCTCGATTTATGCGTGTTCTACGTATGGAATTTTGTTATGCAACAAGAGAAATTTTTCTGGTTGCTTGTTATATGCATGGAAAATATGTTTTATTATGCGATTCTGTGTGATGGTGACTAAACGTTCCTGCAATACGACTGTACTTGTAGTTTTCCTTTTGAATATGCAGTATACGGTACTTCACATGTATTGTAACGTCATTAAAATGAGATGCGGACTGGGTGACACCATCAGAGGCAGGTGTCATTTGTTGTGGTTGTTTTACATGATGGGAATTTTGATAACTACAATTTTAGATGTATGCAAGCTTCTTGCAGAACGTAATTCTCGCATAAGTTTAGGACTACCTATAGATAGGTTCGTTTACCTGTTGTTGACATAATGGTTTTTCTGCAACAAAGGACTGTGTACAAAGGCAGGGACTCGGGTTCCCCCTTCAAAGATGGTTGTCTTTTCACCCTTTAAAGGATAATTATTGCCTCCCAATTGACTTGACGCTCCATTCTACAGTGGGACAAAAAATATTAGTGTTTAGTATCAATATACTTTCAAGTTTATAGTAGCTTTAAGTTCGGCAGTTAATTACGTTACGTATGCGGAAGTTACTCGTAACTTAGGCTCGTTCTCTTACCTGTTAATGACTTAAAGACTTGAGGCATGGACTGTGCTTAATAATACTGTTGTTCAATACTCGAATAAAAGAAACAGGGTCAACAATAGAATTCTCGAATCATCGAGGAAACGTCAAACTTCGAATCATTGAAGTGACGAGTTACGCGCCTCTAGTTTTGTGTTTTTTTGTAGATGTCTCGTGGTTAATTGCACACGACTGATGTTAATGGATATTGTAAATAACGGTTCAATAATGTGTTAACTTTTTTTTTAGCTAACTAGGTTGACTAGGGATTGACAGGGTAAAAATATTAGAGTAACATGGATAGATAAAATCTGGGATCAAATGAGACAACTAGGGATCGAGGATAGGTACAGTATCCGTTGAATACTTCAGTTAGGAAAGTTTTACAGCTATCTCGTTTTTGACAAAACATTACTTACATCTGATGTAACGATGATGACTGTATTGTTGTAAAGACCATTCTTTTTTAAAGCGTTTGTAATGTTTTGTATACCTTCATCAATGGCAGCCATTGCACCTACAGAAATAAAAAATTGTGATATATTTCGGATCATTGTTTTGAACATTATTTTTGGAATTTACCACAAAACTCATGTCTTGCGTTATTAACGTTTTTGACGCACATATTCTTGTAACGTTCGGGACACTATATAAAATTTAACAATTTAGAAAATTAATGAAATATTTTTCTAATTAAAAAAAATAAAATTGCTGTTCTAATATACCTGTAAGGGAAAATGAGTATTTGAGTATGCGATGTAAAGAAATAAAAGGGCATCATCTGACTTCCATGAATTAATTTTTCTTATTACAGCTGCGGTGAAAGATTCCTGTAGTAGCCTATGTAACTTAGTTATCAAGTTGCATGATTCATTATATTGTTTGGTTTTTTTAAATTTAATTTACCGTTGAATATTGATCATCAAATTCATGTGCTATCTTTTTATCGGACCGGAAATCGAACCCGACGCAATGACCTATGTGAATAATATTCAAAACATGTGAATTCAGATTATTCAGTATACCTGATATTAGTTAATCATACCTTGGCTGTTATTGGATAGGTAGTGAACGCAATGTTTGTAATTTTCATCGTCTCCGTTGTAGAACCCGAAGAACGAATCGAATCCCCGATAGGTTGGCGTGTATTTCCAGTCACAGTAACCTACGTGCCATCTAAAATAACAAACTTAATTATAGAAAGCAAGTCTTGTCCGACCTAATTAACAAACGTTAATAGTTTAAAATATGATCTGTGTTGACTGACTTTCCAATAGCATGAGTCGAATATCCCACGTCTTTCAGTCGATCAGATATGAGCTTGAACCGTAAAGGAATTCCATAGGGTTGTAGTGGCACCATCACGTTTCTCTTATTTTTTGGTAAATATTTCATTAAAATTTTGTTATTACTGGGTTAAGGTAATATGACATATTAACGTACTTGCATTCCTAGTTTGTCCGAATAATAACCTGTGAGTAGCGACGCCCGAGATCTGTCAACGTGAAAAATGAACTTACTTACATTACTTAGTCTATCTGTGTATTCATATAAAACAAGTCCAGTAATTGAAGACTTGGCCGGAATAACGTTGCATGTGACAATTCATAGTTTTGAGTAAATGGCAAAAGAAGTATTCAGCAGCACATTGATCGTCACCTATTAGGTGCCCAATTTCGAAGCGCTATATGTATGTTTTAAGTAAGTATGAGTTTGTCTATTGACAGCACTAGCTAGGCCCATAGATGAGGCACAGTTTTTCACAATAATCTCAATATTTTTGTAACATACAACGTTATTCCGGGCAAGCCTTCATTTATTTAACAATCTCAAATTCGAACAAAAATCAGTAATTAGTAAGCAACTTTAGTTAACATGTCTCAAGTTACAAGCTAATTTAAAACATGCAATTATGCCGTTATTCCAAATATCGCACTAATTTATAAATGCCTTCACGACTTTTTTTTTCCAAATATCAGTATCTTTTCCATTGTTTTCGAAGGGAAACAAACGAGTGAGACAACCAGCAAGTGAAGCGACAAAAAGAACGGAAATCACAAAATAATTTCAGATTGACAATAGTCAAAAAGTCCAATACAATTTATAGGCAACTCAGCCCAAAGTCTTTATGCTATAGACTGGTCTAATACGATTCAATGTATACATTTTAAGGAATAAAACGACATAAGTGGATTTATGCCTATTTTCCACCCAACTCCTCGATCGTGATCGCGGTTTAACGCCAGTTGGGTACGATACTTGGAACTGTTGAGCAATACACGAAACTCTAGGTTATTTCACGATCAACTACACTTATCGACATATGGCCATATCGACAATGCCTGCTCACCGTAAGGAGAGTGTGAGCACATGCTCATCTCAGTGACTTTTCCATTGAAAAATCACTGAGATGAGCACTCTCTTCACGGTGAGCAGGCATTGTCGATATGGCCCTTGATATGCATCTATCGCATTACACTAGGAACAGTTGTAGCGTATACTCAAGTTTAACTATTACGGCGTGCAAACGAAGTAGGAGTAGTACGATTCCAAAATGACCCCTTCATTGGCGAGTTGGTTGAGGAAAGGTGTATGCATTTCTTCATTATGCCAACCAACATCATTGTAACCTATGATATACCAAGTTACAGTTGAACGTAAAGTTAACCCTCATTTACGTTTAGTTAATTCATTATTATCAAAGCTCACCAACGTCATCTAACAAGATGTAAATGATGTGCGGTTTACTGGCTGTCGTGGTTGCTAGCATACTCGTAATTACTAGCAATCGTGTCCAATCCTGATACCACATAACGATTTAATTTCTGAAAATCAAAATTGAAAATACAAGATAGTGACTTAATATCCGACATTCGCATAATTTAAACAATTCAGTGGCTAATTCAACCATGGAATCCCAGAATTTGAAAAAACCTTAAAACATTTATAAAAGATACGATACTGTACATATAGGACAGTGAAATCCGGTTATTATAATCACTGATAATACGATTATTGTTATCATAACCAGTCCGTCCCTAAACACTGTTTAATGTATTATCAGCTCGTTATTGTTATCAAACAGCACTAGTCCCATTTTTATCACGACAACCGGATTTTAACTATACAGAAAGTCCTCGATTATGTGAGTACTATGATATGCAAAATAAAATACAAAAATTATCATGCAGTTGTACCACTGCAAAAAACACTAAGTCACTTGTGCGTCACCTCAAATGATCGCATAATAACGAGTGTTTTCGCTTATAACGAGCATCTGAGAAAATATTTCGCTTTACGTACCTTATATGCGAAATCACATATAGGGAAATTGCATAAATCAAAACTTCTATCTCTATCTTAACACACTAACGTACCTTTGTATCGTACAGACAGTACCACACAGTCATTTGTATTAACACAATTCCAAGGCTCATTAAGCTCATTAACAAAAAAGTGATTTGTTCTGCATGATGTCGTTTTCTACTTGTTGCATCATAACTTTTTGTTTCGCATATTACAGAGAAAAAAAACATTACAGTCATTAATTTTTTGTTAAAATTTACTTTACGTTGTAATTATGTTTATTGATTCATTTAAAATATGGCACTGCAAATACTACTGCACTTGAATTGGCTGTCTAATGTGTGGTTTCTATGTGACGTAAACCATTAAAATAAAATAAGATTGACATTCCATTTATGTTAAAAAAATAGTTGTCCTAAAACTAAATGCTTAAGTCATAGTCACTACTGGTGTTATGAGGTTAATTGCTACATTGCTTTTGTTATGGTTTTTTACTACCCATCATAGCATTCTGTTTTTGCATAGCTTTGCATTTAGTTATAGACCATCCGGAGAAAAATTTTAAAATGAGATTGTCTTGGTGACAGGCTTTTGTTTTCAATGGACTAGGTTTTGAAGTGATTTATTATGTATTATTTGATATATGTCTTGTCATGTCACGCATGATGTACAAAACTATTGTACAACTTTTTTTCTCTTATCATTACGAACAAAAAACGTAATTGTTTTTGCAAGGTTGTAAATTTATTTTATTTATTTATTGCGGAAACCTTCAAACCATTTAAAGTGGGCTATTTCGTAAAGTTTTGAATTACTTAGAAGTTAATAAACTAGGCACCTTGATATAAATCACGAAGGCGTATTTTGCCTGCATTATAGATAAAGCTTCTATGAGCTGTTTTGAAAAACATTGGATGTTACCAAATTAACATTGTTTAGTTGAAAATTTTAAAAAGAAGTTTGTCTTCGCAACATGATTTGTAATTTGGAGATAATTTTTAATTTAGAAAATTTGTTTTGTTGTGGAGAATGAACGAGTGGTTTTCATGTTGATAAGAAAGAAAGCCAAGAACTATTTGTTAAATTCAGTTTTGAAGTAATTTTAATACAATGTTTACCGGTTTGATTCCAGAATTTTTTTGTTTTATTTTAGAAATATCAACACCAAAAGCACATGTTTTTCAAACTACAATTAGTGTTTATAAATCCTAAATGGTTAAATTAGATTACAGGGTGTCCACAATGTGATATAAACATTTGGAAAGTTCTTTATTTTTTTCATATATGATTATACAAATGGATCGTCTTGAACCTTACCGAACTTAAGTCAAACTTCAATTTGAGAAATCGATAATTTTTATGTAAGGCTTGTTTCTGTCTATGGGATTGTATTCAATTTCTATTGATTAATAGTGCCGTGTAACTAACTGGTCTAGCACAAATGTTCTTAGTCATGACTTAGTGGCTTCATTTGATGCAATAACTCAGAAACAGTAAAAATTGAGTTAGTTCATTGCAGTTTAACACAATCCCAATGTAACGTATTGTGGAACCGAAACAGAAACTAAAAAAAGTTATGTGGAAATTTTGTAGTGCATGTCAGAGCCGCAGTGACGCTGCTGTCACTTTTTTTCAAAATGGCGACTGTGCGACTGAGCACAGGCTTTTTAATTAATTTTGACGAAAAATTTCAAGTCGTTTAAACTCGTTTAAACTGCACAGACACCATCTCTGCATCACGTTGAACACCTGTGCAATTTTTATCTCGATATTAGCAGACTAAGAAAGTTATGGCAGTTTGTAATCTTCAAAAACGCCACTTTAGTGAAAATCATGAAAAAATGGTCACTTCAAATCAAAGTATCGTAACTTGCTTACTTTTGCGAATTTCAGAGATCCAGTTGCATAGAAATGTTATTCGTGATGCCGACAACATTCTTGCAGTGTTTAAGCCGGTTCCATTTTCATCAAACTTTTCATCCAATTTTGATGGAAATTTCAGTGACGTCAGCTTGATTAATAATTTTATCAAAATAAATTTTGATGAAACTACCGCCTAAATAGTCTTTGTGCCACCAAAGGCACACTGTGGAGGTATTTTTCTCATGAAATTCAGATAGGTTCACTATTATTTCTATATTTAGTCATAGTTATGTACTTATTTACACCTTTAAACTTTGTGTGATTAAAAACGCTTAGATTTTATCGTGAACACCCTGTATATACAGTAATGCATCTATTTTCAATTATTAAAATTTTATAAGGTACTTCGAGAAAGGACCTTTTTGAAACGCGATTAAGCTCTTCGAAAGGTAGGCATTGATCTTGTCTATTGTTCTTGAATTTGGTGTTTCATAATAGACATCGCACCATCCCGGTGTACACACGTTATTGTAATTGCCTGGATTTCCTTTTGGGTCATTCTTAAGATTATTATAAGGTTTGGATCTTTGTTTGAATTGTCTCAACTTTTTCATCAGTTGTTCCACTTTCTTCTGCATTTGCGAAGCAATGTCGCGACTCTCTGTCGGATCTTCTGTAATTTTAGCAACAAAACACAAACATTGTCAGTGGTGAGATATTTCATATTAAACTTTTGATATTGACGTATACCATACGAACCTTGCAAATCATATAATTGGATTTTTGGATCCTCCACTAAGATGGTGTCTCTGTTGGGATTGACGTACCAATCAAGGTACGTGAGATTGAAGCTCTTGTCCTCTGTTTCACTTTCTGTTGTGATTTCGTTATTAACGCCAGCTGATCCTTCCACCAATTTGTATCGCTCGTCTCTGGAGGAATAATATTGACATTGTTGTATGTTATGTTTTATTTGTGTAAAATATTATTTCATGGTCCGTGCGCCATTCGGCAAAGTCAAAGGCCAAACGGTGGCTCATGAAAATTTAAATACCTACCTACTATTTTCCTTTTACCTTATTCCTGCTATTACAGATTTATTTTCATAGACATCTATGTGGATGGGAACATATTTCCGGGGCGAGTCTTTATTCAAACTGATAGCCGACCATTGATTAACGCCATCTACGTCGCGCACTGGATGATAGAATAATTCAAACCGTACATTTTATTAGTTTCTAGGAAAATGTTTTATAGTTTTATGATGGAGAGGCGTATGTTTTGGAGCGAGTTCAGCATGTTTTCAATGAATCGCTTCAAAATAAACTGTACTTAGAAAGCCTGTCAATGTAGTTTACCTCGTGGTGCACCAGCGATTCGTAATAGTGTTGGATACCAATCAGAAACATGCATTAATCTTTAAAAGTAAATAGCCTTGTAAGTTTCAACATTGAGGTGATACAAATTGGCAATTTAGTTATAAGAAAAATATGTTAGTACTTTTTGTTTATGATCCCTTTCTGTTTGAGTAGAGGACTATGGACAAACGCAGGTACTCGAACTCCGCCTTCGAAGAGCGTTCCTTTTTCTCCTCTCAATGGAAAGTTGTTCCCACCGAAGTGAGTTCCCCCACCATTCTATATACAGGGTGCAACAAACGTGTTACGTTGAAAAATGTGTGTTTTAGAAGAGATTGATTGTTACTTTAAAAAATAGAGCCGTGTTTCACTTACGTCGGACGCTAAGATGATGACTGTGTTTTCATACATTCCGCTTTCCTTCAACGCGTTGGTAATGTTTTTCACAGAATCATCAACGGCTGCCATTGCACCTATGTATACACATAGTAAATCACATGTTAATGACCTTTCTGTTTTGTTTTTTTCACAATTCTTGCTTTTAACCATTGTGACTATGTTTGTATTGTGTCTGAAGAAGGTCGATGCTTTTTGTACTCACCACAGAATTCTTTTCTGGCATTGTTGACACTGTTTTGACAGTTGGTCAGATAATGTCGCGGCGCCTGTTCAATAATGGAAGTACAGGGTTAACACAAATGATGTTCCCGATTTGAAACATGTGTAACTCACGTTCAATTAAATTAAATTCAGATACATAAAACTGGTATCAATCGAAAGAGAAACTCAAAACGTTTCATAACAGTCACCAACACTGCAAGTGCAGGCGTGCAGTAACAATGTTCACCGCTTGAGGCAAAATGAAAAAAAAATGGTTGCCGCCATGTGTATATTTAGTACAGACCAGCAATCTCGAATCCGAAAATCAGTAATCCACAGTGATTTGAAAGGAATTTTGGTGTAGGACACTATCCATCTGACCTGTCGCTAGGGGTCGTTTAATATTCAAAACATCAGAAATCCGAAGAAAAAATCACTTATCCATAATTGGGTTTCAATGATTCCGGATTTGACATTGACAAAATGTAAAAATGAAATGTATTACAAGTCAACAAGTTCAAATCTGGAAGAAAAAAATTAATCCGAAAATATCAGAAATTCGACAGGAATTTGGTCAGTTAAGACGTACGAGTCACTGATGTTTTGGTTTTAAATAACTACTAGAAGAAGGTTCAAAGTGACACTAGTGGTTATTTAAAAATACCAAGACATCGGTGATCCGATAAAAAAATCACATCCAAAATTCGTATGATTTCCAATGATTTCTGATCTGTCGTCAATCTGTAGTATCAGCAATAAAGAAAATGGATTAATTTTCGTGTTCAATTACCTGTATTGGAAAATGCGTATCGGTTAGTGCGACGTACATGAACAGTGGTTTGTCATACTGTTTTCGTGAACGAATGATATCAGTTGCGTAGTCGGTATAAACGTTCTATAAATTTAAAATGAAGATTGGAATTGAACCATTCAAACACACATAATAGTATTTGGCAATGAAAATAAATTGATTGGTGTTACGGTTGCATAAATTCCGGTGTATTGATCAGCGATTTTGGTATTCTGTCGGAAATCGAAACCGAGGCAATTGCCTGTGATAAGAAATTAATTTGATAAGTATTTTAAATTTTGGTCATATGACTCTCGAAACTGTTTTGTTTACCGTTACTGGCGTTTCTGAGGTAATCGACACAGTGCAAGTAGTTTTCTTCGCCTCCATTATACAATCCTATGAACGAGTCAAACCCTCGGTATGTTGGGGTGTATTTCCAATTGCAATAGCCTACGTGCCATCTTGTAAAGACAATTGAACCTTAGTTAAACTTGTTGTCAACATAACTTAAGAATTTTATTTAAATCATAAATGAAGAGTCTAGTGTAAAAGGGTGTTTAAGTAACATTTTTACAATTTCGAGGAAATTGCGTTTAAAGATCTGAACTTGCATTGCTGTTTATAGGTTACTTCACATTTCTTAAACTAATAGTCTTTGCACATATTGTTGATTATCTAAAAATTATGCGTCAGGAAGGTAGAATTGCGCCTAACATATTTGGTCATTTTTGACAAAAAAATGTTATTAGACACCATTTTACACACTAGGCATTTCAAATGCATAACAGTATTATTGTCATTAATTTGTAAAGAAAACTTAGTAGTTTGTCATGTTAACATTTCATTACTTTGATGATATGGTTGTGGATGAGAGGTGGCACGGTTAACAAAATTAAATTCGTTTAATCCGTTAGTTCGTTAATTTTAAGCATCATAAATATTTTCACACGAAATAAGAATAGTATTGTACTAGTTTCTCAAAATTTAAATAAAACTTATTTTATGGACTTTATATTGCAACAAAAGCAAACAGTACTTCTGTTGATATTGTCGTAAAAATTGAGGATCTCGGAATTGGAAGTTGTTAAGTCACTGTGAACGTATTGGTAAAAATTTGTGACTTAACAACTCATTATCTGTAAAACCATGATTTGAGATATATTCTAAAGCCAAGGTCTATAGGAGTGTTGTCTACACTTTCTAGAGCAGTGATCTCCGAAGTGGGGGTGCAAGTTATCCGGGGTGGTGCACAAACAATAAGAGATTTTTCACATACTTGTTACAGAGAGTTTATTTCTTATAAACTCTCGTTACAAAGATTTATTACAAATACTAATCACTTATAAACTTGTGTCACATAATCAGGGGGTGCGTGCTCTTTGGTTCTACTAACATAGGGGTGCGCGTTCACAAAAGTTTGGAGACGACTGTGATGTGATGACTATTGTTCTGGAAAATGCCTCAAAACGTTACACATGTACTTCGTCTTTTTGTATTAAATACAAAAAAAGTAACCTAACCTTATGTATTAAGTAGTTTACATATAATTAACGATTAAAGTTGGATACTTTTTTTTTAAATACTTTAATCTTTAATTATATGGAAACTACTAAAATTCGGTCATCATTAAGTAACAGTTCCGTGGATAATCTATGCTGTTTTGTTTTTTTAATGTTTAAAAAATACACTCATTTAACTTATTGAAGTTCATTTTTGTTTTGTTATTTTGAATTATTTTACACTTCCGTCGTTGTTTTGAATAAAATTAAAATTGTTCATTTCATGTGGTTATATTTTTTAAAAATTGACGGGAAATGAGAAGCTCTATCATTCACCTGTGCGAACGAGCATTTTAATACCACTAGCACCACGTAATGACAGATTTCGACAACTATAGTCGCTAGCATTGCAGATATCGCATGATTAAGAACCTATGGTGTTTAATGATTATGATTGACATTGAAAATATCGTACCATTAA
Source organism: Cryptops parisi (assembly GCA_034695005.1). Taxonomy (NCBI): domain Eukaryota; kingdom Metazoa; phylum Arthropoda; class Chilopoda; order Scolopendromorpha; family Cryptopidae; genus Cryptops; species Cryptops parisi. Next base: position 19,736 of record JAQIWH010002036.1, read on the forward strand.
GCATTTATGATTTAAACTGAAACATTTCACATTATAACACCACCAGTGACATTTTTTAACCTATGCAAATTTCGCTGTCTCCAGTTTAGCTATCAGCTGCTAGTAGAAGACACGACGATATTTTTAACCGTTGCAATTCTCGTTGCTCTTAGCGGCTTTTGATAACAACAGCGCGACTTGTCAACGTTAAATATTACTTAGTTGTCAAAACTCTGTCACTAGATGGCGCTAATAGTATTAAAATTTAAAGGCAAAAAATACTTAATAGTGCGATATCTGCAATGTTAATAACTCTACAGGTTTAATGATGCGATATCTGCACTGTTAACAATTAATCTGTTCCTAAATGGCACTTCTTTAGTGATATTAAAATGCCAACCTTTTCAGGGATTTTGCCCTAAAAATTCATCAAAGAGTTCATACGGGTTTAAATCCTTACAAATGTTTCACCTGCAAATAGAAGTTCGCTCGGGCATTGGCCCAAAAATTTCATCGAAGATTTCACACAGGTGTAAAACTGTGATGATGAGTTCACACGGGTGAAAAACCTTGCAAATGTTTCATCTGCATAAAGAAGTTCGTTCGGGGTTTTTTGTTGTTTTTTTTGTATTCTTATGACTATAACGTGATAATATAAACTATAGCTTGATATTACGTAATTGCATTTGTGAACTATCGACTTTTCATTCCTGAAATTCGCCCTTACGAGAGGATTTAAACGTTGGAGTGCGCGTTACGGAACTTCCAAAATCAATTTGGTATACTGATAGGGAAAAAACATTGTCTTCGTGGAACAACAAATCGTTATACAGTACTAGGAAATGTTGAATATTCGTGTTTATATAGTTGTGCATTTTTTTTCTGATTGGTTATATACTTACTTTCCTATTGCATGGTTTTGGTAACCAACTTGTCGGAGACGATCCGAAATTAGCTTGTAACGCAATGGGATTCCGTAAGGTTGAAGTGTAGAAATGACTTTCCTCTGTATAAAATTATAAATAGTTAATAATATTATTATCTTACAAACATCGAAACTTCTAATTTTTCAAAACGAACAGTGAAACTTTATTTACCTGAAGTCCTAATTGGTCAGAGTAACGGCCTGTAAGAAACGAAGCCCGCGATCTAGGAACGTTGAATGTGAAATTTGATTAAAAATATATCATTATGTATCATGATAAAGTAATAATTTTAAAATCATGCAAAAAAAATCTTCTTACGGTGTACAAAAATAGTATGTGTAATAAGAATCCAAAATGACTCCTTCTTTTGCTAATTGGTCGAGGAATGGCGTGTACATTTTGTCGTTATTATAACCAATGTCGTTGTAACCTACAGAAATTTAAAATATAGAAAAACTGGAGCAATCAAGGTTATTTTTTTATAATGTGATAAATGGATGATTAAACTGATCCAGGGGTCCAGCTTTCTCAGACATAAGTAGAGAACCATATATTTTAAAACCGTACAGTATATGTCGAAAATTTCAATCTTGACAATATCCCAGTTGGGTATTATGCGACTACATGTGAACATAATGCTTTTCTAAAGTCTTATTTTCGATCCTGATAAACATGGTACAATATATCATCAGTGAAATAAATTGTTTGTTTCACTGGTGATAAATAATGTACCAGGGTATTTTCTTGACTGAACATGAGGTTCATGTTCGGAACAGGAATTCGTTTTTGCTTTTGTTAACCGGATGTTTTTCTTATATACAACAAGCAGACGATGGTTATTTTGGTTGTTTTTCAAATATATTAAAACAAAACGGAACTCACCGACATCATCCAGCATGAAGAAAATTATGTTCGGTTGGTGACTTTTTGCAGGTATCGCAATGGTACTTGCAGGTATCGCATTGATAGATAACAAAGTAAATACAACCCATTGAAACCACATGTTAACCCCAATCGTTCAAGTACTGAACTGCCGATTATCGTTGACTATATCTTCGCTTATAGGAATCAATACAAGCTGGTAGTAAATTATTATGACCAATAATTGAACCGCCAATGAAAAAGAATTCGGTGTACATGTATAGTACAATCGCACCATGCGTTATAAATTATATGATTTTGGGGGGAGGGGAAATCCATATTGTTATATTCATTATTGTCATACATCCTTCCGTAATGTCAAATTTGGATGTAATTTTTTTATTTAAGACCAAATTTGACAGGAAAATGTTCTTAACGGAGAAAAAAACTTTTTTTTCCTGATTGTTTCGACACTGGGAAGGTACGTAATGACTAAATAGATTTACAATATTTCCGTTTAACGAATCCACTATCATGTTCCATCCGTAACGTCATAGGTGTATTTGTATCTTCCTTGTTTTGTGTATGTATGAAAGTGACTCATTTTGTATGATATTTTGTATACAGTACCGTGATACGCTATGTGCCACCTTATACGTCGTTGGGATGCTTTAATTAGCAATGAGTTTGCAAAATTTTTTCCAGTAGATAATTGGAATAATTTGTTATAAAAAATTGGTATCATAAACATCTTTAGATAATCATATTCATAGTTATTATAGTTTATGCAAAAAATGGATATCTCAAGCCATCCACTTAATAATTTAAACTATGGATTAATTATCGATAATGTATCGATATCATATCGAATAGTCTATCGATAGTTTACAATCAAGTATTATTTTTATTTGTTTATTTATTTATTTATTTTCTTTCTAAACAATACAAGTGATCGCCACTGTATGGCTACAGGAATCAAAACACAAACAAAACAAGCAACAAAAAACAAAAATACAAAATTATAAGAGCTAATTGAAATTAAAACTTTTGCCTCCATAGAATATGTGTGTAAAGAAGTTTATCAAATTTTTTGCAAGATTTCATAGAGGTATTGTCTATAATATAAGCAAACTGTCTTATTCTAATTGGTAAGTTGTTCCAATTATCATATGTGTTATAAGGAAATTGATGGTTTAATTTGTTAGAAGTTATTGCGGTTGGTTGGAATTTAAAATTAGTTATTTCACGGCGATTTGCTGTGTATATCAAGTTTAATTTGTGATGATTGAAAGGGTGATCAACGTTGCTAAGTAACCTAGGGATTTCTTTTTGGTCGATAAAATGAAATGAGTTGTGGGATTGTCATTAGTTTATAAATTTTTAATTTAGCGGAGATCGAGGTATAAAGTGAAAGTCCAAAAATGGTTCTTATGATGACGTTGTAACATACGGTAAGTCTCGTTTGATTCTAAATTTCGATGTATCGGACTATAGAAGAATCGCATATGTGATCATGGGGATAATTTTTGACTTAATAAATGTTATTTTTTTTTTTTTTTTGGTTGAAAGAAGACCTTTTAATCGTTGACCAGGAAAATTTTTTTAAACAATTTTTTTATTAAGGAATCGATGTGGAATCCGAAATTGAGTTTTGAATCAAAGTTTACACAAAGGGTTATGAGATGTTGAGTTTCAATATTTGAAAAGTTAGATATTATTATATAGTTAGTTTTTAGTGTGTTTAAGTTCAGTTGTTTTGTACGAAACCAATTTTTTATAGTGAGTAGATTCTGTTCCATGATATAATTTGCGATAGGGAGTTTAAACTGTCCGAAAGGGTGGACACGAATATTATCATCTACATGAGCGTATAAGGTAGTAGATGGATTTAATTTAAATACCGAGTTTGTAACTGCTGCATAAAGAATGCTTGCCATTGGGGAACCTTGTATGACACCATTCTGAGATGCTGTCCTTGAAAAAATTTTATGAGCGATTTAAAAGTACGATTGTTAAATTAGTCGAAAAAAAGATGTAAACATTTGTAAGAGTCCCAGTTGCAAAAGCGAGCAGAGAACTGCATTTCTAGATATAGAGTCAAACGCTTTTGCTAGGTCAACAGATAATATGAGAATATTTATGTTATTAGACTTATTTATGTAGATATATTCGTATAGAGTTAAGAGAAAACATAAAGCTGATTTTTGAGGTTTAGTGTCAAAAGCATTTTTCGGGGTAGTCAAGTGGACCAAGGTTTTGATTTCTTGAAATAAGATCTTGTCGGCCAATTTTGAGATAAAAGGGAGGATTGCTATTGGTCTATACGAGATAATGGAAGTTTTAAGGCCTGATTTATATTTGGGAATGATTGAAGCTATTTTTTATTCGTCCGGATAAGTTGAATTATTATAAATATATATAAATAAAGAGACAATACTAGATATAATAATTGGATGTCCATTAATAATGACTGATTGAGTAATCAATTCGTTTGGATAAGAGAAAGTTGATTTCATCATTCTCGCAGTTTTTATCTAAAGTTCAGAGGTAAGATGCAAATAGTTATATACGATTTCCATGTTAATTTTAATAGGTCTAAATAATTGAGAAGTCGGAAAGTTATTTGGGTTGTTACATCATATCAAAAAGTCTTTATTTTTTGAAGGATCAAGTTTGTGAGTATTAGCTTTAGAAGAGTTTTTTACGAGTGCCCACAGTTGGATAGGTGATGCTATATTTTTAACTTGTTGTCGTTTGGCGATTTTGATGCTTTTTTTGTACAGTGCTTTTGACAATTTATGTTGTGAAAGAGTTGAAGGGTTAGGGTTGTTTATCCAAGCTTTATAATCTTTATTTTTAGCTTTGAACAATTGCTTTATTTCATTATTCCATCAACGGTTTTTGTGATAGTTATTGCCCAATTTACAGTTCTGCCCTAAACCGGAGAAAAGTAATGCTGAGAAAATAAATTGAGTTCAATCAATCGATTTCGGGCTCGCCGGGATAAATTGAGTTAGCTGTGTCAATTGGTCCGATAAATATGAGATAGTATTTCCAATGTAGTGTGGATGAAAGTTATGGGTGAAGCTATAGAATTTATTCCAATCAATATTTTTAAAGGAATAAGATTTAATATGGTCAGATTTTTTTTAACACTGGAGAGTACTTTTCGGCTGCGTTTGTATTTAAGAAAAGGGTGATAGTAATGCATTAATGGTCAAGCTTACTGATTGTTGTTTGTTTAGGGGGAGGGGGAGGTTATTAATTTTTTTTTTTTGACAAAAATTTGGTCAATTAAACTACAAGACGATTTGGTGAAATGAGTTGGACAAAGAATACGAGGGGGGCAATCGAGGCCTTCTAAAATTGATAAAATTTATAAGGCCAAAATTAAAAATCTTGTACTAAGTATTTTCACTTGCTCTCGGTCCCTGTTTTTTCCTTACTACTTTCCAACTAATAAACGTAATTCAGTGAAATTTGACAGGGAAATACAGTGTATGAGAAGCAAGATGATCTCATAAGTGTTGAAAGTAGTCGTCTCGCGCATTGCATTGCAGGAGAAACAAAGAGCTAGCCGCATCAAATCACGACTGCACACTGCTTCTCCATGCTACACAGGGTAATCATCGGGAGTCACAGCCTAATGTTTTGTTGCCATAAAGAGCGCGATACACTTATGGAATATAATTGCAATAAAACAGTCGGTGGGAAACTGGGTCTGTGACTCTGGGTCGCATGGCATGGATGTTAATGTTGTCTTGTTGCTAATGGCGACCACTTTTAACACTTGCTATTAGGTCAGCATGTTTCTCATACACCAAGGTGCTTTCGTTTCAAATTTCATTAAATTACGCATAGTAGTCTGAACTTATAAGGGGAAAGCAGGGGCAGAGTGCGAGTGAGACACCCCTGTGGAACTGGTTTCCTTATGAATCAATCTCCACAACGATTAGACTACTAAGGATACTTACACTCAAAAAACTAATTCAATATCATTAAATGAAAGAATTGTCAAAATTACTTTATTCGAAACAACACTCACTAAGTATTCCCCACATAGTTCGGCAACCTACTAATCCACGATCGCCCGATTTAAATTTAGAATGCCGGATTTTCCCTGATAATCAATCGTTTTCCTTTAATCATTTTTATCCTGGAATAATTTACCGTTTACTATTCGTAAATTAGCTGATAATACAAGTGCCAGATAATAGTAAGCATTTTAATCTCTTTCGATTTGATAAGAATCTTTTTCGCCATGTAATGCAACCATTTATTTTGTAAATGTATTAACCAATGTATACATTCTTTCCCTGATCGTTTGCAATAGTATTTAATCTCCACAGATTGTGAAATAAAAATAAAATACTAAATGTTAAGATATCGCTTTCAGTATTCGAGTGTTGAAAACTTAATGGTATTCATTTCGATAATCGGCGTCCTACTGTGTCGAGTACATGAAGCTTTCGATTTGAGCATCCGTATATGAGAAATACTGTCCTCCCAGATGCTCGTTAAATAACAAAGTTTCGTCATTATGCAGTTTTGTACAATGGGGCTGGAGTGATTGAACGCTCCTGCAACTGCTGCTTTCCTCCCAAAATGTGTACTCCTCGTGAGGACCGTAAAAAATTAGCAGGATGATTCGCTAATATCTGACAAGTTGTAGTAGCCTACCATCCTGCCTCATGATCACTATTCTTTGTTCAATTTTTATTTCAGTTGGACTGTTGTAAATAAATGAAACGACACTGGATTCTGACTAAATGGACCATCAACTACAACTTTCTAAATATGTCTTGGTAGCCACTTTTCATGATTTTCGATGTAAAATGCAATTTTCTTGAAAGTTTATTCAACGTCAATGAAATTAGCACCATTGGGAAGGCCCCTCATACGCAAACGATGTTTGTCTGTTTCTCACATTTTTTGGAACATGATACTTGAATGTGTCACCCTATGATAATGTATTTGAAGGATGCTAATTTATGCTTTCTTTTAATTGGCTATTGTTCTGTGAAAAACTTTTTAAATCTGACGGCCCACTCTGTTGAAAACAATAATGATGTTTTGTTACAAAAAAAAATAACGAATATTCAAATTACGTTGACTCTTAAGATGAAATGTGAAAACATGTGCTGGGCCATATATTGTTTTGTGGTCACGTCATTGTAGTGTGGTCCTATATAACGAGTGATCTAAAAGTTGTGTACATAAATCAAAATTGAAGGTTGAAGCCGAGCTATATCGAAGTAGTCTTTTTTCAATTCATGACAATGGCATATTAAAATAATTGACTACCGGTACTGTCGTGGTGTAAAACACTCGCCACGTGTCGGAATTAAAAGTTTATTGTGTGGTTTATTAACTTATTAACCTTTATTAACTTCACGTGTGATGAACATCATTGAGTCGTTTTTAAAGGCTTTTATTTAGTTCACTCTGTGTGTCTGTGTGTGTGTTACACTCAAAATGTTCGTAAATTGGAAGC
>JAQIWH010002037.1:0-26990 GCA_034695005.1 Cryptops parisi
CCCCTCTTCTTGTACTAAACATTATATTAGCCTCCAGACATTTAGACTGACCAGCAAATCACACATGGTATTTTTATTTTCAAACAGTGGACCCAAAGTCCAGATGACCTTGAGGCAGTTAATTTACAGTCTGTTACCATCTTTTACTGCACAGTGTAGGTGTGGGAATTTGGGTGTTTCATTCAAGTTGTATATGCAGCAAAGAAGTTGTATACCTGGGATACACAACTTTTTTTTTTTGGCGTTTTGTGGTGTTCTGATTGATATTATTTTTAGGGTACAGTACCCCAACAATAATATCAACCGGAACGTTTTTGGAAATTTTTATTAACAACCGGAACAGCGTTCCGGTGCGTTCCGGCCCAATTCGAGCACTGATTAATTTAATTTCAGTGCAATAAGCTTGTTTGAGCTAAATTGCTAATCTGGTTATATCTGGTTGTATGTAGCTTAAATATTTCGGAAGATATCAAAGAAAAATGTTTAATATTTACTCTATAAAAGACAAGACTGGTCCTCTTTATAATTTTTTTTCTATTTTCATTAAGCATTCCATTGTTTTAACTCATGTTGCTTCGAATTGTTTGTTAAAGTTCAAGTCACATTGCTTTGCAGTATTCATTATACAGTTAGACTATTAATTTCGGTACAAGTGTCGGCATTTTCACTCATGGTGACGCTTTCATAACTGGTGAGGAGGAGAATAAGGACTACTCTTGTCTTTTATAGAGTGGATAATAGTGACGGTAAAGAAACATTTCCGATTTCATCAGTCACGAATTTGCAATATACAGTAATATTGTATATAGCCTACTGTACTATTTTAGCATATACGCGAGTTATTGGTTCTAAAAAATACGAGTGATGCAAATATAACATCGATTTCTTTAAAGAAAAATAATACTGTATTGTAATCAGATATTGAAGTGATTGTTTATTTTTTTGTAAATGTTGGTAATTTTACTGTAATAAGTAATTGAGCTAGGTTACACGTTTGGCTATATAAGATTCTATATCACACACTTCTCCGAAGTTAACCAATGGAAAAAAAAAATACTCAACCTGACAGTTGTGAATTTGAAAAGGAAATAACTAATTGACTTTTATGATTACTTTTGAAGTGTACAGACAAAGTTTGATCTATATCTACCACCGAGTAAAAAGTGTGTAGTAAATCAACCATTTCGGTCTTCCCGTCTGCTCCTTTATTTTCACTCCATAATTAGACGTGACCGAGCTTCCTGCTTACATTATTCGTCCACCACCCGAAACTGTGACCACAACTTTTCTCTCTACATATACAACACCGACTTCTAATGGAAATGCTAATCCAAATTTTCTTCTCACACTCGAGAAAAAAAAACAAATTTGCATCATGCTCCAAAACGATAAACATATCAAAAACGAACTTACACGACAAATCAAGTCTTTTGTTTAAAGAACGATAAAATTGATCAATATTTTTGTGTCCCACTCCGCGTCCAATCGGTCTTGCAATTTAAAAAAAAAAAAACAACATGTATATTGCAATCATATAGTCCACCATCCAACACAACCCTGGGATGTGTAGTTCATTTGCGAAACTGAAGGGAGTACATCATTTAAGCCACGTGCTCGGTGTATTGTATCGAGATTCTCATCCTGTTGGAAACAAAGGTAAACACGCACACACGATGGTCTGGAAAGGCCAAGGTGAAAGGTCGTTCTCAAACACCCCCCTCCACCCTCCCTTTACTTGTGGGGAGGAAATTGTTTATTTGTTTTAACTTCGGGGTGCCCATCTTGAACGTGTGTTTTTACTAGAGTCTGTTATTATTCACCGTGCACGTGGCAGTGAGAGTGACGTTTTGTGTAGTGCTTTGCCTTTCGAGAGATGAGACCGATAACGATTTTTTGTATATATGTATATATATATATATATATTTTTTTAAAACTATTTTTCTTGTTGAGTATTCGCAGACATTTTTTAAGGGGGGGGGGGCAAAAAATGATTCGTATCTTTTCTCGCAAGTTTGTACAATGTTAAAGGCAATTTTCGTGTAGCTCTTAGTGAGAGTAAAAGAAGAAGAAAAAACCCCGACTAATTTGTGGGGAACATCTTTATTAGTGTGTGTGTACTTTTTTTATATAGTTATCTTTTTCTTTTTTGGTGAAAGTTTGGGGATCTGCTCCTTGTCTTAGTGATTGGCGTGGATAAAGAGGATGAAACACTTTAGACATGGGTGGCTATCTGTTTTCTTCTCGCAAGATGGTGGAGTATAGAGTTACACGAAGATCACGATTGACAGTACTGTATAGAGCTATATACTTTTACAGTGCGATGTTGTATTTCAACGGTATTAATGTAAGTATAAACAATGCTTATAAACAGTGGTCGAATAAATGGTTGAGTATTACATCGAATAATGCAATACCGCAAACGTTATGCAGGTGTGTATATAATATTTGTACATAATGTAGGTACAAATTGTAATGTAGGTTAAATGATATATCATGTAACCGGTACTGTAATACTGTATAATAAATACTTTCAAATATTCGTATATAAAAGTGTACATATCTACATGATTTATGACACTGCTTTAAACCGTATACATATGTTGATATTTTTATGCGAGGGTAATGTTCTGCAAAAACCTCGCATAAGTCGAAACTCACATTCATGAAATATTTCATGAAACGAGAAAACTGTAGCAGATAATCAGTTGTGTAGCAGTGCAAAAAATCGCATAATAATGAATTTTGTAAGTTTTAGCGAAATCGCGTATAAGGAATTCGCGTAGACTTTCGTTATAGTTCACTTTATACAGTACAATTTGGTTATTATGACCACTTTACGACTAGTACTTTTTGATAACATTAAACAATGAATGAAAATACACTAAACAATGTTTTGGAACCGACTGATTATGATAAGAATAGCCGATTGATATCATTATCCGTGATTACAATAGCCGGATTCCACTTCAAAGTTTTTAATTTTTAACTTCAGTGTCGAAGTTCACTATGTACAAGCATTGACGGAAATGACACATCGATTGAAAAGTACTGAACTTTGTTGTTGTTATTTTTTTCCCTCATTTTAACCTATTCACACAAAAAATTTCTCTCCCCCCCCCGAAAAAAAAAACCAAAACTAAACACGGTCGTGTTTCTCTACCTAAAGAAATGTCAATCTTTTTTTTATGTGGGTATCAAAATTCCTAATTCGCTTCTTCTCCCCTTTCATTTTTGCGTTCGACTCTTAAAAAGCCACAATATGGATGGCAACAGTCGTTGATGTGTGTGGTGTACGTATATCGTAGTAGTGTTAGTCTCACTCACTCCCTGATAAAAGCTGGCTGAGTGATTACATTCCCCCGCTTGACGTGCTCCGACTTTTGACGTTTGCTGGTGATGAATCGAAGTTTAATTGGAGTTTAATTCAACACGGCCGATTATCAAGGGCCAGCCATTTTCAACTCCCTTAATACTAGGTTCGCCTTCTTCCTTTTCTCGAACGAACCCAGTGGTGAGGGGGTAAAAGGAAAGGGGAGGGGGAAAAGTCTTGTCGCCTGAACGCAAGGCATTAATCATCATTCACCATCCGACCCCTTTTTAGACTTGTACGAGTTTTGCACGTTCTTCAAGTTGTTCGAATTCCTCGTCACTAAGTTGTTGTCATATTGAACGCCACAATTGCCAGTTGTTGTTTGTTTGTTTTTTTCTCCTTGGTTGATATTTTTTTTTGTGTGTAGGCGTTTTTTGTGTATGTCGTGGAAGAAATCTGAGAAGCCAATGAAAACGACACCCTAATTGTCAAATCTAAAAGTTTTCTTCAGTCGGAAGTTTTTATTAGTTTCATGCTTAAAAACACGTCATGAACTACGACTAGGTGTCGTTAAGTTTTGTGGAATACATGTTTATATTATTTAATTCATACATTTTTTTGAAAACGAATGAAACAAGAACATTTTATTTTATTGAAAAAATTATGAAAATCGTGTTCAACTATTTTTTTTTTTATTATTATTTTTTCAAGATTTATTTCTATTTCAACATTTTCAAGATCATGAGTTTAGATTTAGTTTGTTGATTGTTGGTTTTGGTGAAGTGATACAAGACTTTGTTAGTATTTCTGCGATTTGTTTTCGTGTTTCATTCGCACTTCCACTCTCATCTCATCATCGTTCCGACATTTTTTGATTTGACCGATCATGCGACGGTCAAATGACGTACCTTAATGGGATTCGGTGCAGTTTTTAAACCACAAATACTGTACCTACCTACCATTTCACTCTTTTTGATCACCTTTGAGATCATTTGTTTTGATTTGATGATACATTTTTAAACCGCCATCTGTTGACAAGCAATACCAATGATACAATTATCTAGACTTCTAAACCGAATTCAGTTATATAAATTTATTTATTTATTTATTAATAAATAAATAAATAAAATAAAAATATATAAATAAATCAATAAATAAATAAAAATAAATTGGTCATTTTTGTAAAAAATATTTTTTCGTATCATTCACATTTTATAATTCATCGAATCGTTTACACTTTGACTTGCACGTTTACTTATATTGTTTTCTCTTATATTTTACAGCTCTGTGTGTATAACGTTTATGTCGCTAGGCAACATGAGTTAAAACAATGAATTGCGTCGTGAAGAAAAAACTTCCCGGCATTGTTGACGGGCATACAGCTAGTTGCACAATAAAACTACAAAACCGCGTTACGTGAGCTCATTGTGGCCATTTTGTTCATCAAATTATGTGGTTTTATTACTTCAAATTATTTAGATTCAAATTTCATTTTCGAATTAGAGAACAAAGACAAAATGAAAAAACAAAACAAAACAGAAATCAACGTGGTTTAAAATGCAAGCAGCGATTTTATGCAAGACTGTATTCCAGGCTTATCCGCATTTAAAACTGGCGTTACCGTATAAAAATAGAGAATTACTAATCACCAAATTTCCATTCTTATCGAGTTTTTACTGAATGAATGTTTTTAGGCTTTTTGAAGATCATTTATGCGGTTCTTCTTCGGTTTACTCTTTTTCACTTCAGCGAGCGATACAAAGTTGATAACGAAGAAAAATTTAAATTCTGGGATCCAGTTGTGGATTGAATTAGTAACATTTAGCACTTCTCAATCCCATGGTGGCATTTTGTTATATCTCGGGAGAGTGGAGGATGAAAAAAAAATCGATAAAGTGAAAAAACTTTTTCGACTGTGGCAGTCGGTAGGTAGGTAGTAGTAGTAGTTTTGCCTCAGTCTTGTCGCAACCCGAATTAATTTCAAGTGCGAGATTAAATCAACTCTTAATAGAATATTCACGAAGTATCGATTCACTTTCTGACATATAAGGTGATGAAATACCGCCCTGTTTTATCTTTATTCCTCTTCTCGGGAGGCTTTTGGCATCTTAGTCGTGACTTGCAGAAATGCTAGTAGTAATAGATGAAAGGGGTGGGGGGTTATTCTGTTCACGTGGGGCGAATAGGGAACCCCTTGGAAAACTCCCTGGAAGAAAACGGTGAAGAAGCAGAAGAAGAAGAAAGAGCAAGCAAGCGTGGTGAGAAGCTGAGTGTGGGCGAGTTGACACCTGAACACACAGGGCAGAAAGCAATCAAAACAAGCTGCTGGGAGTAAACAGAATACAGTGTTCGGGTGTGATAAAGAATAAGGGGCTACGAACGAAAAGGGGAGAAGATGATGATGAGGAAGAAGAAGAAAAAGTTTTAAGAGCAAGGGGTTGTAAATGGACAGCTGTCATATAGAGTTCCTCTGTTTGCTCCATTTTGATTTTTTCGTTTAATGGAAAGGTAAACACTTTATTCGTGATAAAAAAATTATGGAATATTAAATGGGTCTTATCTATACAGAGGGGGGGAGGGAAGAATTCGGAGTCCTCGTGACGTTAGAAATGTATCATCAATTTCAGTTTAGAACGATTCAAGAAGGTCCATTAAATTGTTTTTTTGGACTACGTAACTTAGGGATCGGCAACGTTTGACACGACAACGTATCAAATGGCACGCCGCATAGTTTCAACTTTATTTAACTCTTTTAAAAATAATATTTGCCTGTACTGTACTGTATACAGTTATCACTTTCCGTACTAAAACACTATCTTTGTGATGCAAAGTGTATATACTTGTATATATTTCGACTTCATTTGTGATGTAGGCTACATCGCACAAAGTGGATTATACTTTGTGGATTCACTTTGTTTATGATGTAGGCTACATCGCTTTAGGTTAAAAAAAAATTTTTAATTTTAATTTTTATGAGAAATTTAATTTTAATTGATCAGGTTGTTACTTATACTTTGCTGTAGGGTTTTAATACCTTATTTTATCTGATATATCAACAATAACAAGTCAACAATAACAGGTTAAGTGTTTATTTGGATAGATCGGTTTTATATTCTCAACACTGAATAGCTGCTCACGTAATGAGGTACATGTAATACACTATAAGTAGGTAGTAAACTATATATCGAAAAAAAAGCATTTTTTTATGCGTACGATAATGTATGGTGGCTTGAGATGGTTTAAAATGTTAGTACGATATATCATCAGCGAACACTTTTCGAGAAAAAACAGACCCTTCGTGCGACAAAATCTCAGAATTGACTGAACATTGATCTATCTAAATTTGATACAACATTATGTTCCACGATTCCACTCCATGTTCAAAATTTCAGTTTTCTAGGTCACCGGGAACTTATAAAAAAAAGCTCCAAGATGTTGAACCGTTTCAACCTCAGAGTGAGTTAAATAGAAAGTTAAAAAATTAGACAAAACTGAAAATAACTGCCATTTCATAATAAACTTATTTTAAGTTTACACTAAAAAGAGAAATTTTTATTTCAGTGTAAACTTATGTCAAAACAATGTCGAATCTCACACGTCCTGAATGCGCTTATAAATCTTAATAGTAAGTTCGGTATTCATAAGGCTGGTTGTGTGAAACTGAAAGTGAATTTAGCATCAGATTCTTATCTTGGTGTACATGATTTAATGGTATTGAAAAAAAATCGCTGCTTTTCTAAACAACATTAAAGATGAAAATTCAGTTTGCGTTCGGGTTGCATTTTTTTTTTTTGACAATCAGTAACAAGAAAAAAAGGATGAAAAAGTTACCTTAAAAAATGGGAATTTTCGAATTTTTTCTTTTATTTTATACAAAAGAATATAAAAAAACTGAACAAGGTGTATGTAGAAAACGAAAACTAACGAGCATTCTCTGCAGGAAAATTGAAGTCATTACGAGAGAAATGCGAGACACGAACACGAACCTTTGACTTCCTTCTTCGTCTTCAGCCGAATTCTTTAGCTATCAAAAGACTCTAGGATAATAAAGAAAAGATGCTAGTTTTTTCATATATATGTATTATATAGCTATGTTATGTATATATATTTTTTATTTTAAAATCATAATGAAGCCCTCCAACGTAGACGTTTTTTCTCCCTTCATAAAACTATCGAGGAGGGTTTTAAATAATAAAGATGTGATTTTTTTTGCATTTCCTCGTCGTCTTTTCCTTGTAGTGATTTCAATGAGACTTGAATATTTGTTATAAAATATTTATTGTGATTCGTATAATTAAATTTATTTCACGTATTTGAATTTCAAATTTTTTTGAACTTCAGATCTTGAGACATCAGATAGGAGGCTTCTGTGATCTTTCAATCATTTTATACAGTGTATCAATTATAATTGATAGAATCCATTATACATAGTCGAGTAATATTTTTGGCACAAACCCGTTCAAAATGGCATTTCTTTTGGAACTACCAGAAGCACTGCTTCAAAGAAAAGCAAACAAAACCTTTTGGTAGATCTTTGGGTTCAATAAATGTAATTGATGAATTTTATGAAATATTATTTACAAACAGTCAAATATTTATTATGTTTGGCACGAAACGTATAGCGATTTTGTCAGACAAAGTGATATTTCTTTAAGAACTACCAAAAGCCTTGCTTTGAAAAACAGAAACAAAAAAGCTATTGGTAGGTCTTGCCGAAGAAGCGATTTCGATTTCCACTGGAAATGGTCGTATGGTAACGAAGTTGATAAAGCGTTCTTTTTAATTAGTTTCAAGGTTCATCAATCGAGTTTATTTATTTTGGTAGTAAAAAAATAATTACAAGTCACATATCATCGAGTTTGGAGCAAAGGAAGCCTCAGTGTCATTCTTGACAACACGGGTTTGAGGATAATTGAAGACAGCATTTCCTTTGTGCTGCCGTTTCACGAGTCAAAGCGAGCTGACAAGCTTGTTTAAAATTTGTCGCCCGAGTTCTATTTTTAGTTACTAATGTTTTTTTTCTCCGTATATTTTAAAGAAGAAAAGAACGTCCGGACATTTCGAAACGGTGACGCGTTTCAAATGTTTGTTTTCGAAATTCGAAGCAAAATGCTGGCGGGTCGAAAGGCGAAGTTATTTTAAAACGGCCCCAAGACGGCATTAGATTTCGGCGCTGGTATCGTTTCCCATGATACCTCGCAGCTGCTGGGGAAGAAGCCACTGTAATTGTGTAAAAGCCAAACAATTCAAAAAACTCCCACCCACTCTTTTTTTTATCTATCTATTTTCCTATCCTCTTGTCTCTGTCACTCTTCTTGTCTCCTGTATCCGTTTCCATCTTGAACAAATAGAAACCGCATTGCGAGGCCAAACTTTTCCAGCTTGAAATTCTCACGATGGATACCAGGACTGTTTTTTTTTTGTGGGGGTACTTTTAAGAGAATAACAACACATAGAGATGGGTGCAATATCTAAAGGAAAAAAAAAGAGTCTTTTAGAAATCAAGTGGGGAATGGGATATGCTTTCTTTTAGATTGAAACGTTTCTTCTGGAAGTTACTACCGGTTAGAGGGTGTTTTCTATTCCAATAGAGGTTCATTGTCTTCCGTGAATCAGTAAATTCAATCTAGGTATTTGCTGGCCATTTTTAGTGGGAGAGTGACTTTTTTTTTGCAATATTAAAAAAAAAACTATCGAAGAACAGTAGGTTAAAGCGACAATTTATGTCTGGGTATTTGTGAAGTCATGTTATAAAAAAAAACTTAGATTTTTTTTGTACATACTTTTTGTAAAAAAAAAAAGGTATCACAATGAATGGTATGTTTAGATCTAAGAAGTGTTTGAGAAGTACTTTCTTGGCCTGAAACGTAGCCAAATTTCTATGGTGTCTGGAAAACAATGCTCTAAATACGTCAATGAAAGGGCAAACAAAAAGTGGTATAACATTTTTTTTCACGATAAAAAATCGCTAGGTAAACTGAAACGTAGAAAATGTAGACAACGATTACAGGAAGTTTTCGATTTATACGAGTTCTTAATATGAGACCGACATACGTGAATCTTCCTAGGTGGTCATTGAAGAGAAGTTAAGTTTCCTATTATGACATTTTATGCAGTCGTGAACGAGTGACTAAGTGATAAATGATGTTTTGTTGCTTTTTGGGAATTACAATATTCGCCATCTACAATGATTTATGCGATATTTTTTACGCAAAACATGACGCTTTCGTAAATTGAAAATTGTGTTACATACAGGCAACACGATTTCTGTAACAAACAAGTTCCGTTCCATCGTTCGTTATACGTTTTGTTCGTTGTGAATATCATGCATTTTACATATTGTATACTTTAGCAACCATTTTAAAGTATTAAAACTACAGTATGTAACAGCGGGTGATTTATCGGATGGTTTACTAATATGTTTTATAATAATGATACGGAGTGAGTCAATAGTACAGTTTCATGTGAATAATCAAAAAGTTCTTATGATGAAAAATCTTGGGACATAGTAGCACCTTGGCAGGGCTAATTGCAATAGTGATACTTCCATTGACCTTGAAATTAAATTTCAAGTATTGTAATCACTACACTGCATTACATAACTGATATACTGGAAGCGTTGTATTCTATTTCTATTTTTTATCTCAGTTGGATTGTTGAAAATAACACTGTATCAGGATTAAATGGACTATTGTTTACGACTTTCTAAATATGACTTGGTAGCTATCACTCATAGTTTCCAATGTAACAATGCGAGGACCTTGAAGTTGAATTTCAAGGTCAATGAAAATACCACCAGTGTAAAGAGCCCTATCAAGGTGCAATTATTGATATTGATATTTATTGCACGCTCAAATGAGCAAAAGGAAATACAACAAAATGGTGAATTATTCATCGTACAAAATATGCGCTTTCAATTTGGGTTTGAAATGGATACATTGGTGCATTTTACAATGGATACAATATACCCCAAATGTAGGCAGTTAGATCTACTTGAATTTAAACGAGGGCTCCGATTTTATTTCAGAAAATACTGGAATGATGATGGGATGAGAATGAAAAAGATGGAGCTGAGTTTTATGATATAAACGGGAGAACCCGAGAAAACCTGCCCCTGTGGTGTCAGATCCTTTATATCTTTAACTCAACACTTCATTATATATACATGTTGAGTGCCTTTTGAGTGTTCTCATGGAACCTTTTGACTCGCTCTATGTTATGGCTTTAACGTATACAATAAGATTTAAAATAAAATAAAGCAAGATATTTGTGCAAATTGTAACGTTCATGATAACTAGAATGTAAACAGAGGGGTGGAAAAATTACATTTCCATTATATTGAATGAAAACAACTTTGATGTATTTTTAAACACTTTTTTCATACCAGACGGTTATCTTATCATTTCTGGTACTCTATTTCGAATGACAGGTATACATAGGAATAATAACCCCCTGTCAAAAAAAAAAATACAACATGAGATTTTGTACGTAAAAGCTAGAGATAAGTTTAACAAAGGGTTGGAATCTTTTCTTCATTCGATTTCCTTCAGTAGTTAACTCATGGCAGGTGCAATGCAATATGAAAACCATTATGTATCATTATGTGGAAAATTGGTAACATCATCAATAACAGTTTTTCTTCTCTCTTCCTCGTTTTTTGTCATCATTAAAGAAATTTAAAAAAAAACCAAACTAAAAAATGATTTGCTTAAAAAAACACCCAATTTCAATTTTAACGAACTGCAAAATGGTGATGAGCTTCTTTTTTTTTAATATTATTATTTTGTTTAAGGAAATTCAAATTTGTTCCGGATTTTCATTAAACACAATATAATCCAAGTTTGTCCATTAAAGAAAATCTTTTTTAACTATTGGTAGAAAATTTTAAATGAAAAAATAGGTGGTAACGATCATAATTTATTGTCACTTACAATAACCCTACATGACACATTTCCACTCGACGACTAGACTCTCGTGACGCAGATTGGTCTTAGTCACTTTTTTGACTTCATTTACTGTCACTTTGGACTTAATTTAATGTCACTTTCGACTTAATTTACTACAATTTTTAGACGTTCCATTGGTGGGTCCAAAAGCCATTGAACAACTTTATGGGGGGAAAAGAAGCTCGTGAAATGAAAACCGATGGCTTTATCTCATAATTTGTTTAATCAGTGCAAATGTTATTTTCTCTAAAAAAAATATTTCTTTTGGAAAAGTAGTGTACAGTACTAAAACTTTTTTGTGGACGTGATAAGGGGGTCTTCATCCGGAAAAAGAACGTTAATCCCTCAATGACTTCCAGCTACGATCTTGGGATATTTTCGAGACAAAATCCGTTGAGCCTTAGCAAAAAAGAGAGAAAAAAAACAACGTAGAGTTTTCTTTTCCCTATGTCCTCGACAAAGTTGAGTGACAGTCCCGAAATGTCAAGGCATTCAGTTGTCTATCAGAGAGTCGACGCATGCGGTGGCAACTCTGTAGGTAAGGGTAAAAGGAGCAGCTGTCTGCGGTAGTGGAAGGTAATCCCTCCTAGGGTTTTAGGGGGTACGGGAAAATAGTGGGGGTAAAAAGATGGGGAGACACGCACAAAAGACAGGGTGACTTCTTTTGTCACTACTGAACAGGAGGGAAACCCTTAAATTTACCAGAGTTGTTGCAGGTAAACTTTGGTTGTAATAGTGACTTTGCCTCGAAGGTTTTTCAAGTTTAGTATATCAAGATTTGAATTCCTTACGAGTATTTATTGATCGTTGTTTTTATGCGAGCTGGAATTTCTCAATGAAGTTTTTAGGTTTGACGAGTTGTGTTGTCACTAACAGGTAACGAAAGTTAGTTTTGATTGTACAGCACTACTGCTTTTGCTGCTCAGTTGGAATTTTGAAAGCTTAAAGAGTATTAGCGTTAAGCGCCCCCGTCCAATCGATGAAAATCTGGAACTTTTGTTAATGATTTACATCGATGTCATCCAGCGTCACGAGCAGGATTAGCGTTTATCTTTGCGGTTTCATCAAATAGGATAATTGGGCAAGATTTCCTGCTTTCTGACTGACAAATGATTAGCGTTTGCAGAAATTAAACTAATCCACAATTGTAGAATTTTCGTCGCCATGGAATGGAAATGAACGGCAACATCAGGTGCAGTGTTCGGAATTAAGTGTATGAAGTTTCCTGATAAGAGAGGATACGCGATTCGTATAATAGCGCGAGATGGCTTTGGGATTGACAAGGGTGTTTGTGTTATCGTAGGAACTTGTTTCCTTTTTATTATGTAATGCCCTTTCCGTTGAAAGCATTTAATGCCACCAAACATGTAATCAAACATAACTGTTGCAATAGCATGTTGCGCAAATGATAATAAGTGCGGTTTTTTAATGATAATTATCATAGTTTATAACCGTACACTTAATGTTTTCAGATGAGCTTGTTTTGTTGTGTACTTACAATCTTTTTTTAAAATTTGTTTAACTGTTTATTTGTCCCTAAGGGACGTGAGAATAAATAAATAAATGAATGAATGATAATACCAAGAAATGTCACACACTGTCTAACAATGGGATGCACATTTTCAAGCTCGTGAGTTTTTTTCCATAACAATACGCACATTTTTCAGCAATATGAGGTATGTTCTAATATAGTTTGACAATAAGCACATTATGATTACGTGTTTTCAATCATATGTTTCATCACATGTTTCAACAATAGTCAACAACGTGCTCACCTGTTCTGTTTCAACGTGTCAGAACGTACTCACCTGTTCTGACAACACCGGTGCTCACCTGTTGTGATGATATGCACGTGTTTCAACAATATGTACGTGCGTTAACATTTTTGCACGTGTTTTAACACTTATTCACGTGTTTCAACGATATGATACATTATTTTCCGCGCAGTGGAAGCGTGCTGGGCACATAACCTCTTGTTTATGGTGAAAGACGATGTTCAAACATCGAAAAGACGATGTTCAGGCTCTTCCAAAACACAAGGGAGAGCCTGTTGATAAGTTTTATAGAACTTTTTACTCCGTTTTTAACACTGAGAGAGGTAAGAAGTATAAAAATAACAACATACTGTCCCGACATTGTTACAGGCTTAATAAAGACTAGGCAGACTTGAAATAAATTATGAAAGCAGTATTAAAAAGTATATTAAAAAATTCAAAGTATTAAAAACTTAAAAGTAAGCTACATATGCTGGTTTCGCATAAGCTACAATACACGTCATGATAACTTGAAATCTACAGCAATGGTATGTTTTAACGACAAAGACGTATTAAATGTACGATTAATGAATCAGTAATGATTTATTAAGTAGGGTTTTGTTTTAAAAAAAAGAAAGTTTGCGATTCCGTACCGTACAGATCGTTTGAAAAATACAAACGAGTAGGCTGAGCAAATACCTTCGAACCTGAAAAACTGGGAATAATGCACGCGCCTGTTTTTGACTGATTGGGGGACAAAAAATTTTAACGTTTCACCTCCTTCGTAACTAGAGGCTTGATCTCAGAAAAATTTAACAATTTAAAACATATGTTTTTGTTTGTTTAACTTACCGAACCTGGCGTCCAAGCTTATAACTAAATACCAGCAAGTAGCGTCAAAATACGGAATGGGTATATAATCCAAAAGTACCAGTTCCAAACGTGAATAAAACAACCATTACATTTTTTTTGTGTACAAAATGTTATCAGAATTTTTTTTTTGATCATATTTCAAACGGTGGGTTGTAATGGAAAACTTTAATAGCTTTCGAGAAAAAAATGGGTATCGTTGTAAAGAGATGTAGAGATAGAAGAATGGTTGTTTGCATAAAAGGCAAACAATTCGTGGGTAGTAGGAAATTGACGCAAATAACGGGTGGGAGAATAGAATGCACCTTTGCTGATGAAATGTGGACGTTATGGATTGGGAGAGAAGCTGAATGTGCATCGTTTTCTTAGTGTAATCGAGTTTTAATGAGTTTTCTTCGAAAGAACCATGCCCATCAAGTGCATACCCATTATGAAGGAAAGAAATTAATTACTATAGGCGATGAGTTTTTTTTTTTGTATTTTAAATTTTTATTTGTGTCATTCTTTTTATACGTTGTACTTTGAAAATTATGACGCGGCTTTGATTTTGTGGTTCTCATAGACTCTATCAAGAGAAATGTCATTTAAAAAAGAAAAAGATGTCATTTTTAAAGTCATCAAGTTCTATAGCAAGTTGTCATTAAAAATGGTGATGCGAATGTGATGAAAACTTTTCGTAATGACTTTTTGAATTGCAATTTTTGGGTGAAGAATTTTCATTCGCAGCTGTTTTCCTTTTTTTCAAACTTGGCAAATTAGTTTCGATTTTTTTTTTCTTCCACTTTTAGAAGAAAAAAAAATAGGAAGAAGAAAAAAAGATTGGAGAGGATTTCATCGCTCCAATATCCTAATAAGTGTAATCGAATTTGAAGTTTAACGAGATTACGTACTCTAGTATAAAAGTGTAATTTCGTAAACTGATTCAGAAATGAGGTTGCCATTTGCTATTAGGAAACACTAATCGATCATTTCCGTCCATAAATTTTTTAATAGTTTTCTCCAAGTAGAGAAAAAAAATTACTAATAGTACAGTCAGTTTGGGTCTCCCTCTTTTTTTTGATCAGTAATCGGTGTACACAAAGTAATTTTTTCATTCCATTTTACGATATAATCAAAGCAGGAGCACAAAAACCTTTAAAATGATGTTTAGGCATTACATTTCCGATATACGCTAAAATTATACGCATACACAGTGCATATATACGCTTTTTAAATTATACACGTTATAAATGTTAACATGTAATATAAGTTTATATAAAAAATAAGCACAAGTACAGTATAACACAACGGATCTTTTTCTCCACATTCGTTTGCAGTACTTAGACTTGAAGAACGGATCTTCAAGTCTATTTTTTTGCTCTGCATTACGTGTTGTACAATGTACAGTACTGTCTACGTATTGTATAGTGTAGTTATGTATGGTATGGTATCTTTATCATTTTACATATATATTTCTCTAACGTATGCACTACGTTCTAAATCCACGCAGGTTTACTATAGCAACCAGGGTACACAATGATATCCACGGAAAGCATTCACCGCCGCTAAGTAGCGTTTGTTTACAGAGCTAACACATTCGGCCGTAGGCGGCGTTAACATACGCTGCCGGTAGGTGACTTATGTTACGTCAAGGCAATCATCTAGTATAATATAACGTGTACAGTATATGTTGTTATGTTATGGTCGAAAGACGATTTCGGGTAAAACCCAATCTTATTAGTCAATACCTGATTAACCTTAGGTTAGGGAATGCGGCCGAAGGCCATCAAACACTGAAATTACCAACGTTTCAACTGTTAAAATAATAGACAAGTTCATTCTAGCTAGATGGTGATAGTTTCGATCATTACAGGTGATGAACGGAGTTTTTGAATGGCAAGTTGGTATCAAAAGTGGATTGAAATTACTGAAAAATTCAGTTTTGGGAAAAAATGTAATGCCGTTTGATTTTTGATTTTTCAGCATATTTCGAAAGGTGAAACCTTCTTTCTTCAGCGATATAATTAGTTCATTCTAGTGAATTGGGTTAACCGAATTCGGGTTCTGACTGCAACATTGATACTGTATATGTACAGTAGAACGTCGATTATCCGAACTAATCGGGAGACATCGGGTCTATACAACCAATTTGTCCACATTAGAAGTTTATGTACTTATACCCGTAAATAGCCCGTCAAAAGTGACGGAATAGCTTTTGGAATCATTACTCAATTCATTCTTTTAACTCATGTTGCTTGGCAACATTCGTTAGTTATTGTCTTAATTCATTGCTTCGAAATACTCGTTACACGCCAGAAATTAAAGGTACGCGAATAAAAATTGGGTAATGGCGGAAAAAGGTACAGCAGTGTAAAAGGCGAGTCAAAAGTTGTAGAAGTAATTAAAAAATAGCATTTTTAATAATCAAGGTTTTATTATTATTGGTAAATCGAATGTATTACAATTTACTTCAGCTTCGGATTTTAAAGTGTAAAAACATTTATGCACTAATTGTTCACATTTTAATTACTGTACATTGTTAATATTAAGGATACGATTTATGGATGAGCTGCCAGGGGGTACGCAAGTGAAAAAATATTGAGAACCGCTGAGTTATAGAGTATCGATTTTGATAAAGTTTCGGCATTTTCAGACATGGTGTCGTGACTCTATCCTAGCTAGTGAGGAGGAGGAGGAGCTCGCTGCAGTTTTATTAGATAAATGACAATATAAAATTGTTTTCTGTGTTTACAAGTACCGGTATTACAGTATACATATTTTATTACATGTATGTATATAAAAGTAATGTATGTATTCTACAAAATTTAAAAAAAAAAACATATCAAGTTTTTCTTTGTTTTAAGGCCTTTCAGTTATTGGAAATTTGTATTTCATGGACAATACTGTTCGCTGACGCTTCCACTTTAGCATTTTATTTAACCGTAAAAAAGTAAAACAAATATGATTAGAACACTATCCACTCGAATGTACTGCACATCGTTATGTAGGAAACAAAAGTCAAAAAACAAGAAAAAAAAGAGAAAAAATCAAAAAAAAAAAAAAGACGTCAAAAAATACAAAGGAAAAACAAAACAAAAAGGTCCAAAATTATATTGTTTTGACATCTTTTTCTATATTCTTGTTTTTGACTTTTGTTTCTTTGACTTTTTACCTACAATCGTACAAGCAATCGTACTAGCACAAATTTAAGTGGAATCCCCGCATATATACTCGATTACCGCTGTTTTCCGATAACCGATCGTTTTCATAACTTCGGATAATCGACTTTCTACTGTGCATGTACATGCATAGGCTTTATATATTGTATATGCATACAAGCATATAGGTATTGTATATATCGTTTCTAGCAGAGTTAACCTCATGCAAGCAAAGCACGTCACTTCTTAGGTGTAGTCATTGAGATACGAGTAGATCCTCGGTTTGTGAGGTTGAGTTTATGACTCCCCAAAGTGTTAATGGTTGTGTCCGGTGAGATTTAGTTCGGTGTACTGCCGCTGCGTGGCGAGTGCGATGCCGGTGGTTGGTGAGGATGATGGTAGGTAATAGTGGCCGATTTAAAACGAGGTGTTATTGGCGTGCAGAGCAGATGATGGGAAGCGAAGCGAGCGTGCCAACGTAGCGGCGCTACAAACCCTACTACGACGACTTGTACCCGTGTGCCGACAGAGGGAGACCCGCGCACAGTACACTAGTACCACGCAACAAAACCCCGGGTCGATAAACACCCCGCAGCCAAAGCAGCGATTAAACGGCAATGGTACCTCCAGCAACGTGTACTTCTTGGTTTTCTTCTTTCGCTCACGTCTTATCGTAATGAGACGGTTCCACGAAGCGACAACGACATCATTGTCATGGTGACATCTAACTGTTTACTACACCACTACTCCACCAACCCCTAAGGTCTAATGTGCGTTTAGGAATGTGGAGTACGAAAGACTCGAAAGAGTGTAACCACTTTTTTCTTAAAAAAATTGAGAAACTGGTCTAGTGCTGTGAGAAGGATGACATTATTTTTATTATTATGAAAAAAGAGTAGTAGTACTAGTTTATAAAAGGAGTAAAACGACATTCTTGGATGGATGCAATGCTTCGTTAACTCAAGGTGTTGGTTGTTGCGAGTTTAACTATTTTATACAGAGGAGGAGAAAAATTAAAAATAAGACAATTTTTTTAAAGAAAGGTAAAAACGAACAACTTTTAGCAGTTGGTTCCATTTTGTGTTTTATTTTTTTTTCGTACTGACTTTGTGGACGACGTGCATGGCATGATGAGTGGTGAATGGGAAGTCTGTACCGCCCACGATATTCACCCTCCACCCCCACACAGGAACCACGTGACGAGCCTCGGTTTCCACCGTCGAAGCTAGACGACTTCACAACACAACCATGCTCGCTTTTGATGGGTGAACAACGCCACTCTTCCAGCCTCCTTTTCGCCATGTGATTCATTGAAATAGTTTCTTCGTTGACAATAGTTAAAAATTTTTTTTGTTAAAATTCGAAACGAAAATGGCGTGTGGAATTGAACGATGGGATAATAACCGACGATGACCCTGCAACGAATTTCGTTTTATTTTCATGTTATTTTTTTTCTATTACACCCCCCTCGAAATATTTGGCGGTGTGTGAAATGACCTTCCTCGTTTTATCTACCAGACTGTGTGGGAATACATCGAACTTCAATTTAGTGACTTCTTGATCCTGGATTTTCGCACGATGGACGTTATCGCTTTAATTGATATTTTGTGATAAATCCTGACTAATGCAGTTAACGTGTTAAAAAACTACATAGGCGTCAAGTGCACTTAAGAGAGTGGATGTGAGTGTTGTAGTGTCGTCCACTTCGCAAGTCGTCATCTTCTACTTTACACCTTTGCGGCTCGGGTGTAAAAGGTGCTTTTAAACCCCCATTTTATATTTATATATATATTTTTTCTCCCACGAATATATACATATATATTTTCCTCATCGGAGACAATATTTTTGGGGGTCGTTTTTTTTTGTTGCTGCTCGTGAACCCTACTTTTCTCCCAAAGTCGACGATGCCTATGAAATGGTCTCGTGTCCAGTTATTGCTCTCGCTGTGTTCGGGGTTGACATTATTGACACCTACATTGGCCGCTGCGGCCGCTCCACCAGTTTTTGGAGGTGTCCCCCTCATCAACGAGGATTTGGGTGAGTTGTCGTTTTCTTCACTTTTCATTATTATTGGATTCTATGTCCAATATTACTTTTCCAGACGTTTTATGGCCATTGTTCTTTTTTTCTTCCTTCGTCGCGGTAAAACGTCGCGAAAGTTTGTGAACAAAGTTTTGGCTCTGTCTATAAGTTCATAGTCATATAGCGTTATAAAATAAATTATAAACTATAATCGAAGGACCTGGTGTGAAAGGGTGTTAAGTAACATTTTCATCAAAAATGATTTAGAAGTATTTGCAAATGTGTTAGGTGCAATTGAACCTTCCTGACGCATAATTTTGAGCACAGTATGTGTAAAGATATTAGTGCAAGAAGTGAAGGTACTTTCCGGTTATAGCTGGAGCAGTCTAATGTTGCTATTTTCTTGTATTTGGTTATGGGTTTATTTTGCAGGTTAGATTAGGAAAACAAAACAATATCATACATTTAATACGTTTCTTTGTTGACCTATCTGCAAAATAAACCCATACAAAATAAACCAAGTACAAAGCAATAAACCAAGTACCAACATCAGACGGGCCTGGCTATAACAGGAAAGTACCATATTAAGTTTACAAGTTCGTTATGGCTCCTAATTTATTAAGCAAACATTTAATTTGCAAAAGACTAACGATAACTTTTCATACATGACTTACTTGATAATAATTTGTGTCGTACAAAAAGCACAAACATCAAAACTCAGGTCACTTCTAGTTGATGTGTACGTGATTGGGGTAATGTCTTTCAATTTCAACGAACCTTCATTTCAACTCATAAATGTCTGAAAATCTCAGTAACGACGTTTCGAAAATAAATTTTCTCAAGATTACGATGAATGACCTTTTTTTTTATTAGTTGAAATTACAAGGATGTACCAATTGCTCTAGAAACTAACTAATTTGTATTAATGATATATAGGGTAAAGATAAGTCACGCACTATTAAATTTATATTTTATGAAAACTAATTTTTCTCATATAATGCACGTTCGATATAATAACGCTGCTGAAGTAAGATGACTTATGAATTATCCTGTATTTTCAAGCGCAGCTATAACAAAAAAGCCAAAACTGGCTTTACTATACTATAACTATACCGGTACATAACTAAATATTTTTAAAAATATAAAATACACAGAAAATTTTCGATTTATCCGAGTACCTTACAGGTAGATACTTGAAGTTTAACGATATCATTTTACAGCTATGTCATTCGGCCCTCAGACTTTATTGAAATTAGAAATACAGAAACGATGATGAAATACGTAGAACAGGGTTTTACGATGCAGGAGAAAACGGGAGAACCCCGAGAAAACCTGCCCCGCGATGTCGGACTCCGAACTGAATCCATATGGCACGAGTGGGAGGCGAACCCGGACCACTGCCGCCAGAGTTGAACGCTCTGACCACCACGGGGCCCACCGAGTTCCTTACTTGCAATTCCGTTAATATACGACGAAATTGCTTTCTCATCTTTTAAAAACAAGCTATTTACACTATATGCGGCATGTTTGTAGTGAATTAGATTCAAAATGCTCGTTTCGCACTAAGATACGTTAATTTTTTTATGAATCTTTTAAAAACAAGCTATTTATACTAAATTCGGCGTATTTTATTGCTTGTGAAAATATCTCTTTATATAATAGACACTTTCTGTAACGCTCCCAGAAAGCTTTGCGACTCCCCAGTTAGCGTTGCATGAGCCTGTACTACATTTGCACTGCGCACGCACCTCCCGACGGTCGCGTATTGCATTGCGGGAGAAACAAAGAACTAAACGTGAATAGTCGATCGGCACTGGAGTAACTCAACTTTTCACGATGAACGGCGAATAAAAATAAAGAACGTCAAACCTATTGTTTTCACGTTCCGTGCTTTTGAACGGGAACCCATCTAGTAGAAAATAATTCTTACTAATACTCGTTATAGTATGCGTGAAAACAAATTTTTTAATGCGGTTTTGTGCGTTGGTGACAATGCTGAAATTTTGATATTATGTCGAAAATTATAATTTTTCATATGCCATTTTTATTTTATTTGCGTTAAATTTGCGAGGAACGTAACCCTCACATAACTCGAGGACCTGTATAAGATTGTTTCGTATTACATATTGACTGTTATATATAAAAATGTATATAAACTATTTATGAATTCAGAGGTTTAAAAATATATACAGTATGTGGATACTTTGGTTTAAAAAAAACTACTTTAAACCACCTGTTTTTATTAAACATCCGCTTCAATTTAAACCAGTTATTATTGGAAACAAATTCCATCTCTTTTATGTCTGTTTTCTTCCTACGCTCTAATAATGTTACAGATCCATCACATCACGACTCTCATTTTTTCATATTCACTTTTACACATTTATTCTTCAACTTTTCTGAAGGTGAACTTTCATCCCACCAAACAAGCAGAAAAATTCCTACATTCTTCCCCAAATCTCAACCCATAATCTTTATATTCTCGCACAAATAACCTCTCAGCCCACTTCATGTCTATCTTGAAAAAAGGAAGAATCGAATCCTATTGAATTGCACGTCCACCCACACTTTGCACATTCTGAAAAATCTTATCGACCCAGATGCCACTGAACAAAAAATTGATGTGTGGCCAGCCCACAAGGAATCCGTGTCGAAATAACTACGAATAATATTTGAATAGAGTCCGTGAACAATAATTTTCAAAGGTGGTTGTTTTTTCTGTTACTCGAGTTTTAGCCTTAACATAATTTCCAAAAGAGTGGGTATTAAAGGCTCCCACATGACAAGTGAAACATGAAAAACGCTTAATAACAAATTTCATCTTTGGCATACTTTGTCACTCGTAAATAGAAACATATCATCGCCGTGAAGGTAAAGTTAGTCATGTGTTACCATTAATCACACTTTTTTTTACGTACTTCCAAACCAATTACGAATTGAAAGAAAATTGAATTGAAGTTGAATTCCCATATACTCTTGTGTACCGTACAGTATAATTAGTTAGTATTGTTAAAAGTATTTCTTTTTTTTTAAAAAGAAATTACAATTTTTTTTACAAAAAGTACAATTTTCTTCGTCGCAACTTGTAATTTTCTGTTTTCATTTCGTTTTTCACGAAAATTTCGAATTTCGAATTTCACAAAATTCGAAAGTAATTTTTCATCACTACGAAATTGTGTCACTTTCAATGTTACGAGAGTAGTTCAAGAAGTTTCCGGAAAATTATGAATAAACACTTAATAATTTCTTTCCGGGAATTATATGTATCTTCTTAGTCTTTAGTTGTTTTGTTTTTATACTCTTTGTATTAGCTTCACTTGTGAGTTTGTGAGTGAGCGAGCTGAGAATTGAACGAATACTGCCATCTACAATAATTTATGAGAATGTACTGTATAATCTAATGTACCAAAAACGCATAAAACGAGAACCGCATAAATTAAAAACCGCATAAAATTAAAAACCTCAAAACTCCAATGTAAAAAAAAAATCGCATATAGATAATTAAATCAAAAATTTCAGAAATCAAAAATGGAATTAAACTCGCATAAATCAAATATCGAATTACTCAACGATCGCAACAATTTAAATTCGTATAAACCGAAAATCGCATAAATCAAAATTCGCATATATCGAAACATGCAGGAATCACAAATGGAAATTACTCAAAATACACAGAAATTGATTAACTAATTACTCAAAGATTGCATTAATTTAACTCGCATTACAGTAATCAAAACATGCAGAAATCAAAAATGGATTCTTTGCATTATGTATGTACATACAGCACCGAGTACTGTATATCTGTACTGTATATGACAGTATATAAAGAATATCGCATTTTTAATGTACTCGTTTTTCGTGGTTTTTAATGTGTTCGTAATTGATATATAACGAACTCCGCATTATTGCGATCGAAGGGCATAGATACAGTCGAACCTCATACAACGAGTTAAAATGGAATAAGCAAGGCCCTCGTTATAGGAAAACGCACAGAATTTTACCCTATACAGTGCCTAATCTGTGCAAAAGATGTCGAAGTTTCCGTTTTGACAAACTTTCTATATAATAAAAGTAAATGTTTCAAACCAGTACACACTGCACTCAGATAACTCGTGTACTGTATATGTCACCAACAAAGCATTGAATCCAGACATTCCATATAAAGCCTAGCCTTTTTTGGGCAAAGTAGCTTATGAAATGACATTTTAGTAATTTCATACCACAAAGTGGTAGCAGAGCGTTGTGTAGTAATTTCGTTTCACTACAGCGTTCCGTTTAAGAGGGTATAGACCTGACGAACACGAACACACACACACAAGCTTGTCAATTATGTAGATAAATATTCTTCTATACAAATATTTAGGTTAGTTTAAAATAGTTTTACAACAACAAAATTTAACCTCAAATCTAACATAATTAATTTCAATACTAATTTCATACTAGCAGTGGAAAGATTAACCATATAATTAAAGAAACAGACATAGTCAAAACAGAAATAGAAAAGTATTATTCTATTCTATACAATGCCTGAATTCTATACTTTGTCGTAATATATTACACATAACATATGCAAATTTACAACAAACAAAGTGACGTTGGGATACAGATCAGTCTGGTGGAACAGAAACTTCATTTATAAAGATGCTATGAAATCGTATACTAAATGGAGCTATTCTCGTAAAATCTTGATTTCATAACAAGAAAAAATGTAATAATTTTTGTTTTAATATATAGTAAAGCAAATAAACCAACCACCCTTGGAATTTTAAAACTTAACCCTTAAGGCTTCTAAATGACTCCTAAACAAAGCAACTGCAAACTCTAGTACATAAATTAATTCATTCTATTTTCCTAACCACGACGTTTCGAGAATAGAATTTTTTTTCCGTCATGTCCGACATCTGTCCATGACCTACATCAACATTAAGAAGAAAAAAGCACTACAAACACTTCCACATTTTCCACAAGAGCTATTAGACGCAACCCTTTAGTTACAGCACGAAAATAAGGGGGAAGTAGTCAATTACTTCCCAACATCGATTATTATCAAAAATGGCAATGAGAAATCGAGGTGAAGTTTTATGTAAACCGAGTTTTGTTTTGTGGGCCAACTTGATGCACTGAAATCATCTCTCAGTAAATATGAAATTATGTCAGCTTGGATGTTGTTATTGAAACCTATATTCTACACAAAGCGGGGTTTTGTTGTGTGTTTCATTATTAGTTCTGTTGTTGTTCCTTTTTCGAGGAGCTTTCGAACTAATTGTGTAAACAAACATCATCCGAACCTAATTGCACAAGATACGCAGCCCCAAATTATGAAACGGAAAATAATAAAACCTCGTGTCTTCAGCACATGATCACTCAAATTTATACGAGTTTGGAGGACTCGTACATAGTATTAAATTTATGCGAGTTCTAGTTCGCAATTATACGAAGAGAAAAATCTTCGCAGATGCTTTTTAGTCTTTATACGGTTGAATGTATGATAGAAACTTTCGATCCTATTATGCGATCCTGTAAAGTGGTGTGCAAGTGAATGGACGAGTTTTGCGCGTGTCGCTTTTCTGCAAAATGTTCACCGATACGCCATGTGTATAGGCAAAATGTTCATGCGGCATTCGCGTTATACACGTGGCGTACACCTTGTTGAAAAAACACAGACAGGCGCAAGACACGTCCATTCATTTGTGCACCACGTCACAGAATCGTATAATATCGAACTTTTTTATATATTCACTCATATGCATATATTTACCCATTTCTATACATTCGGCTCAATGTAATTTCATTTTAACAGAATTTCTATATATGCGATTTTCGATTAATGTTAGGTTTTTGCTTGACATAACCCTCGCATATTTTCTTTACTGATGCTTGTTCAATACATTGTTCATGTGCGAATGTTGTACCATAAACTTGTTTCGAAACAAAACGAAAGTAATTTCAAAAATTAAACAACTGAAAAGTTACTAACTTTTCAAACTGTAATGTGCCTTTTGCCCCACCTTGTACAATGTTACTCATTGAGATTCAGCATTGATATTTAATGGATTGGGATGATAGCTGAACGTTTTATCATTTGATCTATCAAAATTGATCAAAACAGAAAATACGTTCAACTTTACGCTTCTCGAACGTCAATAAGACAATAGCAATGAACAAGATAATTGCAAGAAAGTATAAACTGAATAAAAACATGCCTACAAGCTCAAACTTAATCTGTGAGTGTCCGACACGAAAATTTATTACCAGCTAAAATAAGACGAAACAATCAAAAACCTTGGAAACGTATCTTAAAGTACAGGCATATCAACAATACTTTAGTCAGTGTAGGGTTTTGCTGATTTTACACTTCGGACTTTCTTGATCACGTTGTTTCGTTAGTTCCTGATGACCTAAAAAACTGAAATTTTAAACATAGACATAGCCTGTGAGACATTTTGTTGTACAGTATTAGATTTTGACAAATCCAAGTCGTCTCGTTTCAAAGAAATTGACAAGTCAAGTTGGTGTTTCGTTAATGCTCATAGAGTGTTGCTCAGTAAAATGCTACATAGTTAGTACAGCCATAGGTACAGAGTTTCATTACATTCTTGTTGAAAATCATTATAAATATATATACAGTGTATGTATTATGTATAGATTACTACATATCATTGGATGAAGCACCCCCTGTCTATAGCCAAGAAAAAATTGGTCAAGCCATTAAACATTTTTCCACCTCAAAACAAAAATTTTGAAATGATATATTGTGTGGTGCTGTAGTCAAAAAAATTAATTCAAGTATAATTCAACTTATCTCTTTGATTTTACAAACTATTACCAATACGTTTACGTATCCATCAATTTTTAAAACAGCAACAATATTTCCACACTATAAGGGAGACCCCGTACATAACTTTCTTTCTTTTAGACCAATAGCTTCATTTCCTTTCACAATAAAAGTCATTGATAAACTTTTATTTAATGAAATCAGTAGTATTTCTCACATCTCGTCTCATCAGAATTCTTACGGAATAAGAGGTAAATCTTGTTTGGACTTACTTTCAACATTATATTAAACTCTCGTAAAGGAGTACAATCCCAGCTATTGCAAAATAACTATTGTTTTAACCGATATGGCAAAAGCTTTTGACATGTTAGATTGGCAATCAGTGATTTCTGCATGCATAAGTCTAGGAGTCTCGTCGACCATTGTCAGGGTTCTTAATGATTACTTTAATTCTAGAAATTTTCAAATTCGTAATGATTCAACATCTATAGTTGAATCAACAAGAGGGGTAGTTCAGGGGTCCCCTAATGCAACTCTTTTTTATGGTATTGTAGCAAACACAATATATGATCTTCACTTACATGCAAATGTCCATTCCTATATTGACGATAACATTCTCGTCTATGTGTATCCTAAATATTAACGCCATATTAATGAATATCTAATCAAAAAAGATCTTGAAACTCTCCAAAATTGGAGCAAATCACATGGCTTGTTCATGAATGAACTAAAAACAAAAACTCTTACAATTAATAACCCTATTAAAAAACATTCAGAACACATACGTATTTTAGGACTCTGGCTGGGCCCAAATTTATCTTTTTCATCCCATATTGAAAAACTAACTGAGAAAATTAATAAATTACTTTACATTACAAAAAGGATAAAAATACTCTGAGTAATAAGGAGAAGATTTTATATTTGAAATCAAAGCTTAATTCTCTCATTAGCTATGGTAATACCATTTGGGGTGATACTCCCTCTTTTCGTATTAACAGACTCCAGGTTGCTTATAACAGACATGTTAGAATGCTTTTTGGCCTAAGTCATTATAGATCTATTTCTAGGTTCCAAAAACCCGAAAATTAATGACTGTTAAACAATCTATACTCTATTCTCGTTTGTGCCAAATTGCTTGTAGCATTCGAAAAGTCAATCATCCACTATCACATCTCT
>JAQIWH010002038.1:0-26988 GCA_034695005.1 Cryptops parisi
ACAGCAATGGATCCACTTCATTTATCAGAGGCCGGATTAATGTTTTCCGGAATTTCTGATTGTACAATTTGTCCATACTGTAAAGTATCTATAAAAAACTGGTTGAAATGGCACGATCCAATGTGTCAACATGCACGCATGTCACCGCAATGTTGGTTCGTGAGACAATATTTACATGACCAAGATGAAATAGTCAATGCAGATAGTCAAATAAAAGACATCGAATGTTACAACTCTGAAAATGTAACAGAAGAAAACAAACAAACCAATGAAAAAAGAGAAGAAGAAGAAGAAGAAGAAGAAGAGGAAGAAGAAAAGGAAGATGATTCCTATTATAATTATATGCTATAGGCTAAATGTCATTGATATTAAAAATATGTAGAACAAACGTATACGGTTTTATGATGAAATAAAAAATAATAAGTTGTGAAATTGAAAACATATGTTCATTGAAAATGAAACAAATGCATGTATAAAGAAGCTATTGTCTTATATTTATTATGATTATGAAAAAAAATGAGCTATAAGTCACGGAAAAAAAAGTTATTGTATTTTATTAATTACGTGTATTCAACATTAACGTAATGATGATTCACGGAAAAAGTTATTGTTCTATATCAATGATGAGGAAAAAAAAATCATGATCGAGAACATATGTTCTTTGAATGGCTTTTTTTTGTTTCGAAAAAAAGGTAAAAAATGGAAGCAAAGCAAAATATAAAATCATATATTATTAATTATTAAACCATATACAATAAAGTCAGGAAATATAATAATAACATAAATGATAAAAAAAACCAATCACAAATACAGCATTTAAAATGAAACAGATAAATTGATCATACGAACACACTGTACTAACATACGCATTTTTTTTGAGAAATGTTCATCTAGAGATTCTGACTAACAATTGAACCAAAGTAAAATGGAAAAGTTAAAAAATATTTGTTGGGAAAATTGTTTTTAATATTTTCTGCTACACTTTATGGAAATTGCTTTATTTTTAATTAGGATAAAAGTTTTCAATTTAAATGGATGAGTAAGTAGAGCTACCATGTATCAAAAATTCAAAATCATGAAATATTTTTGTGTATCTAAGTTGTATAGTCATCATATAACACACACAAAAACACACACACACACACACACACACACACACACACACACACATACACATACACACACAGACTTTTCAAGTATGAAAAGCCACACACGTCGTTGAAAAAAATATATAGCGAGAAACTCTTGTTTGAGATTATGATGACCATTGACCACCATCGTTTAAGGAATTTATTTACAGCACACTGTATACTAAGGAATATATGTAACGTACATATAACAATTACCGATAATGTATAGAATGAGTATTCTATGAAATGTCTGGTCTCTTTGGCGAAGTATAAAGTAACATCTTGTATACAACTGTTTAGGTTAGTTAAGTTAAGTTGGTTAGTTTACAACATTTTCTCGAAAAAAAATATTTAAGTCCAAAATTAAAGCCTAAAGTTAAACCATCCTAAACTTTTGTTTAACGTAACCAATGTTAATTTCATACATTGCCAAAAGAGGTTTAGCATTCTATGGAATACCCAGTCTACCTACAAAACTATACTGACAAAACTACAAAAGTCCTCCAGTCTACTGACAAAACTATGAATACAGATACTGGAACTACTACAAACAGTATAGCCATGTTGTATTTATTTATTTATTTATTTATTTATTTATTTATTTTTATTTAAACAAACCGGATGGTCCAATGGGTACAAAACAAAGACAAAATTAACAAAACACAAAACAAGAAAATAAAATAACAACAACAAAGAAAAAATAGCAAATGTAAATGGCTAGTGACACAATGAAATATGATCGTACAACATTTTGTCAATGGCGCGGTAAGGTTTTTTGACACAGAGATTAATTAAATCAGTTTGTTTTCGTATACGGATTGGAAGCATATTCCATAGATGAAAACAGTTAGAGGGGTAGCTTTGGTTTATCCAAGTAGAAGTAATGTCACCCGAGACAAACTTAAAGGTATGGAATGTCCTGACGGATTCACGTCTGGTGAAACTATTGTTATACGAATGTAAAGGGTGAGACGTATCGCACAAAAAACGTGGAATTTCTCGCAATTGATGAAATGAGACCAAATTCTTAAGTGTGAGGATCCGCAGTGTATAGTGTATGCCGACACTATACAAATAAATATACTACAAGGGGGAAGTCGGAACTCTACGCAATTATTTAATTTATCAATCATTTTTTTAAACTCATTTTTAGCAAACGTGTAAAAAAACATGTCCATTGTGTATAATTGTTAAAATGAACACATTGTTAACACGTGTACAAAACAAAAAGTCCACAATTATGGTTTATAAATGGATTAAAAAATTACCTATGGGTCCTGACTTAGGAGAGACCTCTGTATACCTGTACATACTATAACTATACTGTTTAGTGTAGGTTTATACCAATTATTTTTAGTCAACATAAACTAATAAATTATGGTTGCTGTCAAACAAAAATGAGAGGTTTAGGGTTAGTAAAAATTCGCGAGATGAGGTGCTAAAAAAAGATGAAGAAAGAAAAAAACACAACCAGGCATTTGCCACGTAAATCTGCAGTTCATAAAGGGTAAGTAAATCTGGGAGAGTGAAAGAGAGCGAGAGTGAGAGAGAGAGAAAGCGCTTCATAGAAAAGCGGAATTTAATTTGGACATCCATAAGGGCAAGGTGTCGTAAAAGAAATGTAACTGCAAATTACGTTCGGCGAATAAAGCCCTTTAACGACAACATCAACCGAGAAGAATGGGAGGCCTCGCACGTGACCTATGCTTGCCAAACCTACTACCTACCACCTACTATAATAGTAATATGACGCTTCTGCTGCCTCCTCACTATGCAACTTGCAAAATAACGCGCGTTCCAAATCTAAACGATATAAACCGTTATAATGCGCCAATGTTGGGGACCTTCGACTGGAGTAGATAAAACGGTGTACCAACCAACCAACATCGCAACGAACTCACTACAGGTCCCTCGAAAAATCCTGATTATTGCTCTTGTTGTTTAACGCCTATGATGGCGGAAAATTATTCTCCCCCTCGGTTTTTGATATGCACGTATCGTGAAAACCTAATTACTCATTCCATCAAAGTATTCATACGTGATGGAGATTGGTCTAATTTTATTTATTAAAGTGAAAAGAATTTTTATTTCTGTAAAAAAAAAGTTTCATATTGATATAGGTGAAAAAACTGGTTAAAAACTAGTGAGGGCGCATCACTTTAGGATTCCAAGTATCAATGCGCGCAAAGGTTCAACAATGAAAATGATAAAGAGAAAAAAAGAGTTTAATTAAGATTGCGTTATTCACTTTTTGAGATTATTGTAATGTAGTATCATTGCTCTATAATGTAGTGAACAAAACGATGAACCAATGTGTCTAGTCCCAGTGTATTGTGTGAAATTTCCAATCTCAGTTCACCAAATTAAAAAAAAAATGCCGATAATTCGATTATTCCAAGAATTTAATAAAACTCGTTTAATGAAATCATTGCATTTTTTTCCTTCAAATTCTTTTTAAAAAAGAGAGAAATTTTAGGAAATTGTAATAGAAAAAAACTTTTTGTGATAAGTACAATTAAAGTATAAAGAAGTGGGTTTAAAAAAAATTAAGAGAAAGAAAACGCTCGAGTAAGTAGAAGTGTAGGTGGTATAAGAATTGCGAGAAAAAAAATGTTGACAACTCCATTCTTCTTCGAGGGGGAGAAAAAAAAAGAATAAAGATGGCGAAATTAAAGACAGTGGAAGACACACACACAAAAAAAAATTAAGACACAAAATGTATATATCTTTTTTTGTGCGAGACTCAAGAACGAATGGAATGTAGTTCTGTGAGAGTCAAATACCCTCAGTAAAGTAACCAAAAATCCAAAACGCGTATTTGTACATCTCATCCATCATGTCGTAATCGACTCGGGGAGGGGTGAACAACTTCCGGTTTTGTTTTTTTAAATTTTTGTTTTTTTATTTGTTCATTTTCAGCGTCATTTATATTGCTTGCTTACTTCAATTTTGAACTAGGACGTGATAACATCCCTTTTAGTCCTCCATTTCTTCTTTTTTTTACTGAAGACAAGGTCGTCATGGAGAAAGTGAAAGAAAAAAAAATCACCACTGAGAAAGACAATAAAAAAAGAAGAGACGAAAAAACACACAAAGACGTTCACATCCCCGGAGACTCGCACCAATAGATTGAGAAATTCCCTGAGCAAGTGAAGTGTTAAAGTCCTCAACGTTTAACTGAAACAGCTTAGGGTCTCTAATAGGACTTACTGCTAGGAACGTCATCAATAGGTTCCCGAAAAATCCTTTACTTCCTTTCTTAATTTACTACAACTAATACTAGGTATTAAAAGTATATTAGGGATTAAAAGTAACGTGCTTTTTTTTCCCATTAATAACACCAAAGAAATATATCAAAACGAATGACTTGTAATGACTCAGTATTACAGAATTATTCTAAGAAAACTTATGCACTTATTTTTCTTTAGAGAAAATTATGTACTTTTCTTATTTTTCTTAAGAAAAAAAATATATATTTATTTTTATTTATTTATTTATTTATTTATTTATTTCACAATGCAAATAGAATCAATAGAGAGTTATATATTTTTCTTAAAAAAAAAAATTAACTGAATTTAAAAAAAAAAAAGATTGTATGTCCTAATCAGGTAATCGTATATTCTACGGTAGCTTAAAATGTACATTTCAAACCACAATTTCAACGTTTGCTTTGCTCACTGAAGACTGTGTGAAGTCATTAATCATTGTCAGTCATGTATGATAATTTTTCAACAAATAAACACCAAACCAATGAAATAAATTGCAAAAACAAAGGGATTTATGGGAAAAAAACCACTAGAATTCATTCGGTTACCAAAGTAATTTTTTTGTTATTTTATTTAGAAGAAAAAATTGGTAAAACTGCGTGATTAGATAAACTACGTGATTGAAAAACATTTTCAGGCAAGAGCTACAGAGTATAGAATCATCAAATGAGCTATAACAATCGAGCTCAATGGATATTCTCAGTATATAATTATACGGAAGCCGGTGATACATCAACTATAATAAATTAATCAATTTTTCACACAAATGCTGGTCATTGTCGCTAACACGCACTAGCCTAATATAACAATAAAATTAACCAATGAAAACATCAAGAAAACCAATTACGCGAAATGAAACAAAAATACGTGAAAATGGAGAATAGTAAATAATACAAAAATAGGAAGTAAAAATTTATCGAGAAAACAGTGATCGATATTTTTCCTCGAATTGGCATTCATGTTCCATCTGCTCATGAATTCCAAGGAGTTGCAAATTTCGCACGAACCCCCCCCTGAAAAAAAAAGTTTATGGATGGAAAATGAAAAATGCTGACGTGAACGTACTAGCCAGTCGTTCGCAAGACCCTGACATCTGTCACAAATTTAAAATAGTACCCTTGCCTAGTTCTGTTGTTGCCCAGGTGAAAAATGAACCTTTACCTACCTACCCACCCATTCGTCCATCCACCCACGCACACAACTTACACCTGGTGAAACATCACCTTGTAAGCAAGTGACACGAAAGGTGAAAACAACAGGAAACACCAAAAAAGAAAGCGAACTTTGGAGCGAAAATATAACAAAAAATTATACGTTAAAAAAAGACGAAACAAGTTTTAAAGGAGACAAGGGATTAAAGTTAAGACGTCCTTTTTAAAAAACAAAAAACAAACAACTCAACAACAACAATTTGAAAAGTGAGTAAGAATAATGAGCAATGTCATAAATCATCCAAAACAGACACGGAAAAAGAACTCTACCCAAATGTTACCGAAATTCTCATATTCCCTAGAGAAAAATAAAAATTGTTACGTGAATAATCATATAAACGAGTTGTAAAACTAGAAAGTGTAACAAAGTCGTCAAAAATCGTGAAATTTATGTTCGTCAATTAATTGTAATACAACATCGCTGCAACGTTGTTACCGGAAATTTAACCCCCCAAAAAAATAAATAATAGCAAATGATATTACAAGCGCCAATGGATTTCAATGCGGGAAATAAATCATTAGTTTAGTAATGTTATGTCGTCGCCTGATTCCTATTGGTGAACAATCGAGTCGATGAAACCTGAACCTTTCGATGCGTCATTAAGCAATTTTCGTTGACAACATTCATAACAACTTTTGCGAATTTTGTTTTTCATTTTTATCTACCTGTCATATGTATTGAGAGTTAAAATAGATGGTGCAACATGTACTGTATATTCAATTAGGTGTGTTTACAAGAATATATATCATTTCTTCGATACGAGCATCTTGAATTTCCGAAGCAGAAAAGAATAAAATGGAACCTATAAATAACGGAGGATAAACATTCCAGTTTGCTGACGTTATTGAAAAGAATAAACATAAGATTAAACAGTTATTGTGTTCACGCCAGCTTTTACTTATGACACGTCGAACTGATTTAAAAGATTTTCATATAAATGATTCTATTGGTGAAATATAGAGTATCGTGGTGTTGTCATAAAATAAACGAAAAACAATTGACTGTTATGTTCCTATGCTTACTCCGTACGAAAAAATTACGGAAACCGGTGAGAGGCTAAACCAAAATTTATATTATCATTTGGGCACCACCCCACAAAATCGTACAATAGCGAAATTTTGTCACTGCAAACGTGAGGATTTGTCACATAATAGAAAAATCTCATATACATCATTTGCATAATTGAGTATACAAACAAACACGCACACGTAAATATACAATGGAACCTCTTTATTCGTCATTAATCCGTTCCAGAAAAACTGACGAATACTGAATCCGATGAACATAGAATTAATGGCAAATACTTTTGAAATTCACTTCAGTCTTCCAAGCCTTACTTTCAGCACTTCACATCACGTTTAGTTTATTTTTTAATATTTTATGCTATTGTTCTTCTTAAAAACTGACTTTTCGTGACTTTGACTGTTACTTTTGGTGACAAATGTTCGATTTTTGAACGAATATCGGAGCATTATTTTGACGAAAACAAAAATTGGATTTGACCAATATAGGGGCTGACGAATATGAAGGTTCCACTGCATTGTATTCTATTTCATTCATAACTTGAAAGAACCAAAAATATTAACGTCAATCGTAGTTCACATATCTCTCTCTTGTGACATTTAAAACGCAGTGGGAATTGTGTCACAGAACGCGATGTCAAATATTTGACCCTGGTCAGCGCAGCTGTTAGTGTTAAAGTCGAGTGACGCCACTTGCCCCTCCCCCCACCCTGAGTGTTTTTAAGACCAAAATGGGTGATTCGTGGTTCCTGGAAGCGTTTCAAGCCCTATCTCACATAAAATGACAACCGCGGGGACCTATTGACCCTTTTTAGAATGGCGGTTGGTGGGAAATAATCGGTTAAAGCTTACTTCCCTGCCTTTGAAAATGGCCGGGAGCAATGGCTACCGACCACAATGTAAAGGATGAACCTCTACAATAACCCCCCTCCTCCAAAAAAAAAAAAAAAAATTATATATAATACTGAAAATCATATATTATACAGTACAATTAAATTTTAAAATGCAAGACATAAAGATAACGTGTGGTGCATCAGTTTTGGGTGTTGTTATGGGACCCATTGAACGAGCCACAGTGCACGGTTATCATTTACTCATTGAACACGGCGTGAATAAAATATTTTCTCTCGCCACAGTGTGGTACATGGATGGTGTGGTGTGTTCAGGGAAGCGTCAAAGGTCGCTTAATTACGACGTCAAGAGCTGTCATAGCGCTCGACGACGACGACCTTTTTTTGATGAGGAAATCCTCCTGACCGAACACCAACCAACAGCTTGCAACGTTACAAGAGGCTTCCAAAAGGAGTCTACTCTCTGAAGAGGTCGAGGAAGTCACACAATATGTATATATAAATATAAATATTGTATATATATGCTTAGATATATATAAATATATACATATATAGTCTCAAAAAAAAAGAAACAAGTTAAGAGTGTAGAAAAATCTGCATACTATGCAGCAGCAGTTGAGCCAATAACGACACGCGCGGGATCGGAAACCTGGCAATTGAATAAAAATTCCAACAGCATCCGTCACAGGGTGCCGTAACAAAATCTAAACCACAAAAAAAGGGGAGGAAAAAAAGAGACGCCGTGTACGTGGAATAGAATGAAATAAAGAGGGGGTAGGGAGTTATACCCTAAAAAAAAAAAAAAAGACCTTCGCCGACGTCGTCTTCTAAACAACGGTAGAAAATGTACGTGAAAAGAGACGTAGATGAAGAAGACGTAAAAAAAAAGTAGAAGAAGAAGCCATCTCTTTCCTTACGAGAGTGTAAATATTTATCAGATGTGAAAACAATACCGACACACAAAAAACATAGAAACAACACCAAAAATTCGCATCGTGTATTGATCTTCAGTTAGCTTTTCTTTTGTTTTTGTTTTTTTGCTCTTTATTTATTTCTTTTCTTAGCTTGTTATTTTGGTATCGTATTGTTTGAACAATATCGACTTCACACGCATACCAAACTTCCCGGTTTGTTCCGTAACACCCCCACCGGTAATACAACTAAAATACGCAAAGTGTCGCATTTTAGTTAGTAACAAAAATATTATTATAAAAATAGAAAAATCTCTCACCAAAACTTTGATAAATTTTTTTTAATGTCAATCCAGGATAAGGTAAATACCAAAACGAATTTCTCATCATGCGTATACTGTATAATACTAGGCCTATACTCCTTCTGTCCCAAAATATGGTCTACATTTCGCTTATACGTAATTTTTCACATGTTACGATAAGTTTAACGGAACTACGGTTTTTCTTTGTTTTTGCTGTAATCTGTGTTGTCGCTCTTGTTCATTTCGAACGTATTCTCAATAAATAAATAAATAAATAATACAAATGTATTTAGATATAGGTAATCGTCCTACAAGGCGAATGCTGCCCTTATTTGAAGCTCAAGTTGGTCGAGCTTTCAATG
The DNA here is from genome assembly GCA_034695005.1 of Cryptops parisi. Lineage (NCBI taxonomy): Eukaryota > Metazoa > Arthropoda > Chilopoda > Scolopendromorpha > Cryptopidae > Cryptops > Cryptops parisi. Next base: position 9,057 of record JAQIWH010002038.1, read on the forward strand.
TAGCAATAGCTGCATTTCGTTTTTCAACTGTCAATTATTTTGATTTATTGTCTTTACTATGTGAAGCATAATTTTCTGAAACCATGTGTTCATTATTGTAGTCAAAATGGATGTCATATTGAATCACATGCTTTTTGACATGGCATGACACTAAAAATAAAACAAAACTAAAAAACTGCAAGTTGCAATAACTAACTTACTGTATCGGAAAGCGGAGCACTTTCAGATTCTATAAGTCAATAAAAACTTATTATTTCCTAAAATTATCCATAATCGGAAAGTTTCACATGAAATGTAAACCATATTTTAGGACAGAGGGAGTAGTAACATTATACGTATACTGCTTATGTACATATCAACGTTAACTTAGTCACATTAAAAATCAGTGTGCGAAATCCTTAAACTTGGAGAGGAACACCTTTAAGTCGTACAATCACTTTATAGTCGTAAACTAAGTCAAACTACATCTAGCAGCTATAAAATTGCGCTTATTTCACATTCAAAGTTTCGTCGTATATAATCCGCCCGTGAAACTAAACCCGAGTTGAAAAGTCAAAACCTGTGAGATGAAACAGGTATGAATAGAATAGTAATTCAAGATTCGAGGCAGCCGAAATATCTAATTAGACGTATTCATTATCCATCAATCTCATTTTCCATTTACAAAAACAAAAAAACCAAAGAAAAAGAGAGAATAAAGAAAGAGTCCCTTTTCTTCGCTAGGGTTTTACTCTTTTGTCTGCTCTTTACACTCCCACTGTTCTTCCACTTCCTTCGTGATCCCGATTGGCTTCCAGCTTCAATTAACGAATTTCAATGTTCCTTTTAAAGCTGCACTTGTGAGCCTCCCCCCCCCCCCACGTAACAAGGAGTAGTCGTCGACCAAAGTAGCGAACAACGCTAGCAATTTTGCATCGCAGTTAATTTTATTCGCCAACGCTTCTCTCTTTTAATCTCTACGCTAATTACTACGTTAACAATTAACCGTTCGAGATCGAGAAACGTCGGAAGAGAAAGAAATTACCTTTAAAGACAATGAGACAACTAACACTTTTCCGAAATGCTACTCATCTATAAATAACGAACTCTTATGAGTTCTGTAACATACTGTACAGTATATGTAGATGCAGTAATATAATGCACTGCATATACTGTATATGTAGTCTTACTGTTACAGTGAAAACTGAATTCGAGAAAAATCAGATCTCACTAGTCAAAATCCGATTTACCTTAACAATGAAGGTTAGGTAATTCGGTCGAAGGCCGCCAAACGCTATAATTGAATGTTCTAAAATCGGTCAGTCAAAACTAAATTCAGATTCTAAGTAACATGCAGTATATATATACAGTATGACACTCGATTGTGTTAGCTAAACTCAGTTTTAGTCTAAATTTCAATTATAAGCCACAACTGTAACCTTCATAATTTTCCATTTGATGATGCTACGTGAGTTAATAGTGAAATTAGTGATCGAATCTTCCCAGTATTTTTCTGTCACACACACTGTAACGCGTTTTTGAATTCTAAACAATGATCTCGTGCATCATCGTCACGGGTGCACGAGCAAATGAGCACGCTCTTTAAACAATAGGCACGTGCTGCAGCTTGACTGAAAAAAAGAATTTGATCAGTGATCACGTGCTGACACCCCTCACTACAATGGTCACGCGCAGAATCACGAGTTAAAGTTAAGTTGAGGAAATACGTGGCCCTTTAAAGCCAGCTTTTTTTTCCAGGTAGTGTGCAGGTTACTCATCCGAGAGGTACAAGAACCAGTTTCAATCTGTAAATTAACCTCAAAAGTAATGGACGACGTACGATTTTTTTAGTTACATTATATTCAGCATTAAGAGATTATAGAGTCCCATATGCTACATGTATGTAGGGCACCATTTACTACTATCCTTGACCCTTATCTGAGGGCATTAAAGGGCACTGAAAAAAAAATGAGGACAACACTCATTGTCATGTATTGTTTCCCTAATGGCACACAGACACACCAAAGATATAAACGATTCCTAGTCATTAACTAAAACCAGAGGATGATCCCAGACGATAAACAATCCAAACGGTAGACACATTTACGATGAACTCGATCAGAAAACACTATTAACGTTGACGTGTCGTTATTAAAACAGCCTCCATTACGTCTCGTCTACAGCAGTAGTGTTGGCTATAAACCTCTTAATATATTCTTTAAAAAAAAAACCGATGTTCCACATCGTTCGACCGAACGAAACGTTGGTATTAAATGCGCGTTGACCTTTTACACGATCCGATAGAGGCATACAGGTACAATTCCCGAGAATCAGGTTCAGTTAACTCGAGGGAAAAAAAAGGGTGTATACATAGACCTTGTCGAACATTTTCGCACAGCTTAATTTTGTACGCAAAAGTGTCTCTCTCTCTCTCTCTCTCTCTCTCTCTCTCTCTCTCTCTCTCTCTCTCTTCTCGTCTAGGACATTGACACACGTGACGACGCGTGTGAATATCCTTACTCATCCCGATATATTCTTTTTTATCCCTGTAACAACCTTGCAGACTCCAGTAGTTTCCCAACATTTCACCGTCGTCGTCTACCTTGTCTCCCCCTATAGGCCAAAATGGTAGCCATCCATCGGTCGCGATTCTACTATGCGCCACTTCCGCCGCCGCCCACGCGCACAAGTCACAGTCACCTTGAAATTCACCTGCCTCTTCTCGTTCAGGTGGCCTTCTTCTACTACTACCACCAACACCAACTACTGAAAGCTGTATTAACATTTTACCACGAATTCGATCGACGATGCATACACACACAAAAAAAGATACTTTTAAAGTAAAACAACTTCTGTTGTGTTTCTACGTAAGAAATATATATATATATATAAAAAGATTATCGACACCTGGAACGATAGTTATTTAAAGGTGGCGTGTAGCAGTAGTGGTAGTAGCGTAGCCTACTGTATACTACACAAACTTCTACAAACTTGTTTGGAATTAGGAAAATTCCTTCGGGAAAACCTTACTGCAGCAGGCGAAACGTAATAATAAATGGAAATGATAACGTAATAATAAAGATAAAAAAAAATATTTATATTTATATACGCAACCTCCGTCTCGATATAATCGAATTAAGTGCATTTTTCCACTTCTGTGGAGCCGGTGTTCTGAGATAAGACGACCACGCCAAATAAAAGATCAAGTTGTATCTTCCTTCTTTGCTGTATTTTTGTTACAATAAAAATGGTTTTAATCCGATTAGAAAATCCCACGTCGTAAATCATCCCAAAACTAGCCATTTACTTAATAAGCAGCAATTTCATCATTTATCTACAAACCGAAACCAAGGATTACAAGTGAAAGAGGTGGCAACTTCAATCAATGTCGCTTTTCTCTCTCTCTCTCTCTCTCTCTTTTGCTCCAGCATCGTCATGACGTCATGCGACGTCGCCTGGCTCTTTAAAGGGCCTTTGTCCACCCAGAGCGGTTTGTTGGGTCCTTTTGGCGAATCGTAAAATTAAAACGTAACCTCCCTAAGTGGCCCTAATCAAAGGAAAGTAGGGGCCCTTGGAGATGGGCAGGTAGAAAACCACAATCAATGGGGTGTTAGAACGCACCTTTTGGTCAACGTTTAGCACACCTGCTAGTGTTTGTTGTTGTTGTTGATGATGATGCCCTTTAAAACGTATCTTTCACTTTAGGCCGATGTGGTATCGCTGGCTATAAAAACCCTGATAACGGCGTATATCTCAATTCTCTCATCTTGCAGAAAAATGACATAACTACAGAGCGAGTCATGTGTCAACGTCGCTATTACATGGAAGTATTTTGAACAGAGTTTGTTTTTTTTTAATATATAAACCATCCTCGATTTATGCGAGGATTAGGTTACACGTAAAATTTCACGTACAGTACATTTTTTTATTTATGTATAAACTATTTATCTAGCATTGTATCAGCAAAAATTCTTCTTGCATCACCCTGTACACAAAGTACTAAAGAAAAATACGATAACGCTTCGTACGATTTGTATTATTTGCGATCAAAACATGTATTAACAATAAATGCATCGAAGACTGCTTCGAACGTCTTACACAGGGCGATAAGACACAAGTGACGCGTTTCAAAGCACATACCATTACTGGTAATTGCATTACTCAACAACGAAAACTTATACGTATAACTTCAGCATAACCAATCATAATCATTATATTGTAATCATTATACTTCAGTAGTTTCAATTGTGTTGTTTTTAATTTCCAAATTTAAAATATCATTTGCACTCACAAATTGTATTGTCCCTTCGGGACGCATCGTAATAAATAAATAAATCAACGTTCTTCAATACATCAATTGAAGGGCTCCGAGCAATATAATGATAAACAAAATGACAAATAAACAAAAGGATTGCAAGGTAATTAGAATCTCAACTGTAATTTTGTCTCTATGGGATGTGAAATTTGCAATAAACAATAAACACGTTTTCCAAAAATGACAATTTTACATCATTACATCAAACTGTTGCTCAGTAATGTTTCTAGGTAGTTACTTTACCACTTCCTAGTTATTCCAAATATGACAGCATAATATAGAATAGATAGAAAATCACCTTGCTGCTCAGTATGGTACTCTATGAAGTTTCTCACCAGAAAAACGGCTCTCTTTTCTGAACAATTTCAAGAATAGGGTTTATCATTATATTGCCCGAAGCTCTTCAATCGCTAATGAACGTTTTATTACATATAATACAGGTTTTGACGCAAATAATACACATGATAAAATCGTACAAAGAGTCGTCGTATTTTCATTTGGTAACAAAAATTTCTCTCCCACCCCCTCTATAATACGCATTTTTACACGGTGTAAAGTCATCGTATTTACATTTTTCTCCCGCCCCCTCTGAAATAAGAATCAACGCCACTATATACTATACACAGTATAGCCAACGTTCCACTTTGTATCCGTGGTTTTGTATGGGTAGTAATCCGACTCAAACGTAGGCGGCCATCAAAAGAACGATGGTGGTTTCAACTATGCGGGGGTGGATGTAGATAAGTAGGAAGAGCCGAGGGGCGTTAAAGGACAAAGAAGAAGATGATGATGATGAAGAAGAAATAGCAGAAGATGCCGTTCGAGGAGGAAGGAACTAACAACAACAACAACAACAATAACAACAACAACAAGCAAAGCGACCAACTTAACCAATTCGGCTGTGGCACCTGGAGAAGGCTCATTTGTCGGGTGGCTCGAGGCCCAGCGCCCTTCAGGTCCAAGAAGCCCCAACCAACCCATTGCCAGCCGTAATTAAATAATGAAATTATTCTTTTATGGGCGCTGGCACGCATCGGTGTCTGTCTTCCCCACCCCCGCACGCTTTGGGATTCTGCCACCAACGGCGCTTTAAAGCTAACGACGCAGAACCAACTTCCTTCCTAAGAAGAAGCCTTTTCTTATTTCTTCATCTATCTTGCTACTTCAATGTGTTTGTCCGATATTCTGACGCATCGTCAAGACATCATGATTTTTTTTCTCTTCTTCCCAAAAATGACGACTCGCATCCAAAGTTTTGAGTCAATTGAAGAGTTGACAAAACAATTCCTAACAAACCATTTGGCCCACAAACCCTCAAGCTCTGTTCAATAAAAAAAAAACCGATAATAAAATTATATGTCCCACCCCCAAATATCCGTTATACATTGTATATGATGATGATACATGTTAATTTTAGAGATATATCATCTATAATTGCGGTCTTGACACAAAAGTATCACTCTTTAACATAAACTTATATTTTTAAAAATAAACAGTCATGATTTTTTTTTAACATCATATTTCATTCTTACTGTTTAAAAATTAGCTTCAAAATAATTTCCCAAAAAAAAACAACAAAAAAAAAAAACTTTGTTGTTGCATGGTCATTATGGGCTACCGTATAAAATAATTTAAAAATTAAACAGTCATAATTTTCAACATAAAATTTCATCTTTACTATATTCATGATAACCTCAACATTTTTCTCCCTTTCATCTAAAAAAAAAAATATATTTGCATGGTCATTATGAGCAACCGTATAACGACGGTATCCCAAAAGAAACCCAGTGGAAAAATAAAACAACATTTTTTTAACACTCCGCGTATAAAACGCTTTTAGCGCTTACTTTATTAATGTCCCTAGAAATTTTCCACCTTCATTAAGTTTTATTTTTTTTCTCTTCTCTCAACTTCCTCCATTTTTGCAATGTATTAAACAAACCATAAACTAGTGGTACTAAGTATATATATATAGTAGAGTAGTTGAGAGAGAGAGAGAGCGAGAGAAAAAAAACGAGGGGTGTTGGGGGTGGCTAGGGAGGTCAATGAAATAAAAGGTAGGCTCTCATTTCCTTGCCAGCTCTCGCTTGTGATAGTAGATAAAAGAAGCGAAATGAAATCCCCGTTTTTATCATTGTAGTTTTTATTGGTCGAGACGGATTCGCAGTAATAAAAACCCGTCCGTAAATCACAGAATCGATGACACGTGTTAGCGCTCGAGCGAGAAACTCGAAATGAACTGCCACACAACCCCCGCGTTTATTATACTGATGCGATTCCGATGGGAAACAAAAGAGTTACTGCCCCCATATTATATTATTTCTTATTATGACATTGCCATCCCTATACACCTACTACCATCATTTTACTTCTCTTAGGTTAATGAAATTTCTAAACAAAAACAAAATTATGTTTACAGAACTCGAAAAGTCACCGAACAAAATAAAGGTCACCACGTAATGAAATAGTCAAATAACAAATACTGTACATTAAAAATGCTTTTTAAGCATACTCTTTATATAATGGCATGTAATGTCCGCCATATTAGTTTTTCATTTTACGTCATATAGCCAGTGTCACTCGATAGACTAAGAAGAATCCGTAAGCACCTCATTCATCAAAATCCATTGAGTCGTTTTGTTTATATATTTAGAAACTCGTCACAACTCACTCACAAAGTGAAAGTAATATATAAATGGTTATATAGTTATCTACTAAGTCACTAGATGAAAATTCCGGATAAATGTGTCAATTTGCTAAGCAAATCTCACAAATCACTTAATATGGAAACTTGTCGACGACAGTAGATATGAACTAATTGTTACTATTTTAAAAACATTTATTATTTTTTTTTATGAAACTTTTTCTTTGGTAAATGTCTAATGTATGAATATGAGAAAATTTCTAGCCTAATTATAGTACCTTTCAGTTTTGTCAAAATGTAAAAATAAATAATATAAAAAATGTTGGTCTCCATCCGCACCCGTAGACTATAAATATACGGAAGCTCAAAAGGGACTTTACGAAAGAAAAAAATCTTCAAACCTACAGGAGGTGATGAAAATTGCTAACGACTAGCCTTATGGAAAAAAAAAATACATTTTTTCTTTAAAAAAAAAATCATCAAAAATTCAGAATAATGATATACTGTATTAAAAAAAAAAAACCATGTCCAAAATAAAAAATGACTGAATTTTTCAAATACCGCCATCTTGAGTCATGTTGCACAACTTTTTTGGTAAAAACGGCGTTTTGTCGCGCATTGCAGAAAAAAATAAAAATAAAAAAATAAAAAAAATGAAACATAAAAAAAAAGTAAAAAACCTTACCCCACAAAACGACTGACTCGCTTCCTATTTCCGCATTTTTCAATTTTCATAAACCTCCGCAAAAGGGTTGACACACGCTATATTTAACCTCATGTCAACCATCGCGCCGGAAATTGACTTGGCATCCTCTTAGTTTATGACGCTCCCTAAATCGCTGTTTTATCTTATATATAAGTATATATTAAAAAAAATATATATATTTTTTCCTCTCCATCGCTCGGTACTTTCAGCTCATTCCATATCGTCGTCCCTGCAACTTCGCAAGCTATATTTTAAGCTCTCGTATGATTGATGGTCTCGAAGAAAAACAAACAACAACAACGACTACTACGAGTGGAAGAAACAAACCAACTCAACTGGTGCACGAAATCTAAAGATATTGGTCTACTACTTCTGTCATCTGCACCAAACCAATTTACTACCCACCACAACCTACGCTTTTCCAATTAACAATAATATTTTCAACCAGCAAAGGTTCACCGAAGTTTAATATATATATATAAATATATATATATATATTTTTTTTTTGCTTCTCTATCTTAAACCACGTTAAAGGTTTCAAGATTTAAGACTCCTAAGTTTTTGCCGCACACGCACATTGCTGATGAAGCGGCTGCCGCAGCTCAAGAGTTTGTTTTTTCTTCTTGTTCTTTTTCATCTTCTCTTTACTGTTATATGATTATTGATTCAAAATAGAGAAGCTGCTTCAACATTAAGCAGACATCGTCTCCACCCAGCTACGAATTCCTTCTTCATCATCATCATCATCATCATCTTCTTCTTCTTCATCTTCTTCTTCTAACCCAGCTACGATTAAGCTCTAAATTTAATCTCAGCCCTCTTTTGAACGCGCGTGCGCACTTCACTTTTCTACCATGTATTACTATTACTTCCCCTACACACACACATAATAAGAAAACCTCATCTGGCACTCATTTTGACATTCTCTCACCCACATTCATGTGGAAAATGAATGTTTTTAACCTTTCTTTTATAATTATATACTGTAGAAAGATATATGCAGCATAAAAAAAAAACCGGAAACGCACACTTAAATCGTTTCAATATCTAACACTAACTAGCCAAACGAACAACTAATTCCTGCAATGAGTAAAAACGGTTTTTATAGTGGAATCCAGTTATTATGATCACTCTGGGACAAGTGCTTTTCCATAACAATATCAGGCGGATAACATTAAACAATGGATAAAAAATATGAAATAATGTTTTGAAACCGACTATGATAATATTATCCGTTATTATAAAAACCGGATTCTACTGTATTATGAATTCAAGCTACATGTGTAGCTTGAATCATTGTATTAATTGAAAAATTGTTTCAATATAAATCAGCATCTAACGTGATTCAGCAGTGCAAAATCTCGAGGTTTTCGTTATTTAAATCATGTTTAACATGTTATACACGACTTTAACACGTGATGCTGCACATGTTCAAATCTCTTGACACGTGATTCTGCACATTCTTATTGTTTAAGTCAAGCTTCAAGCACGTGAAGCTGCACGGTCTTGTTTAAATAGTGTTGCTAACATGTGATTCACATTTCTTTAACCTCTTGACACGTTATGCTGCACGTTCTCACTGTTTAAAACATGCACCAAACACGTGGTGCAGCACGTTCTCATTGTTTAAACAAAAGAAAAAACGAGACCTCCACGAGGCACTATCGTCTGTAACTCAAAACCCACAGTTACAGACAAGAATAAGGAATTAACAGTAAACGGTTCCATATTGTTCGGTGATGAATGCGGGTGCTGCAGCACAACGTAATTACTTAGTTCTTTGGTAAGTTTCTAACTTTTCTAGTGAAATGATGAAAAAAACTGCCTAACCCATATTTTCCATTCAAAATTAGCATACAACGTCGGGGTGAGATATAAATTAGATGGAAATGGAAAAATAATTCAAAACTTAAAACTTTTTTTCCTTCACTACATTCATTTTTTGTCATTCCATTTCCCCCTTTGCAAACCAACTCCACCCGCCAATGGTATTCCAGCTGAACTTGTTAATATGATAATGACGGTGAAACATTAATCTTCCCCACGATTTTTCTTCTTCTCCTTTCTACTCTTTTCTTCATTTCATTCATATATATATAAAAAAAATAATAACAAACGAGGAAAAAAAAGAGAAAAAAACCACCCACGCCCTACTCCTCTCAACACACTTCCTGTCCTTCAAAACCAAAAACATTCAACTTTAAATGTAACCGATGTACCATAATAAATTGTATACTCGAGCAGTATATATTTAACAATATTTATATATAGCCAACCAAGCTTATACATGTAATAATAATCATTGGAACTTTAAAAGTAGGACAAAAAAAAAATAAATCTATCAACCGACTATTAACCTACTAGAACGAATTCGATGCAATTCAAACAGTTGTAATGTTCGCTCAAGGTTTCCGTAGCCAAAACCTTTTTTTTTTCCTATGGAAGCTGCGAAGATCCAATTTCAAGAAAAATAAATAAGTTTCAAGACTGGGGATAAAATACGATGAATCAATCACTCTATCTAGTTTTACACACAATCATGTAACTACAAATATAGACATATTGTACATCTTTAACAAGTTCAAAAAATTTAAATAAATCATTTTTTTCTCGATTCCGACAGATGGGATAAATCATTCTTTTCTCATTCCTAGTGAATCTTGGGGATTTAAAGGAATCGTCGAGTGACGTCACGAACGATTTTTTAACGACAGCCTCGGGCTTGAAAGAAATCATAATAAAACTAAGACGACGAGTGAGAAAAAAGTTTTAAAAAATGAAGGTAAAAAAGTAAAGTAAAGTACCAAAAAAAAAATGGTCGTTTTTAAAACGGTTTCTCTTCCTCCTTTTCCTGGGGCTCTTTTCTTCTTCGCCAGCCTCATTATTACACCTGTCCCAGGTAACTTCCTGCATGTTAATCAGCGTCGTCGCGTGCCAAGCACACGAATTCATTGGCGACGAAGTAGAGAATGAAAAAAAATAATATATACAATAATAATATCACCTTGCGACGCAGCAAACGCACGCTAACCCTTTACATGGTTTTTTGTTTTGACGAGTATGGTACACCGTACGCGTCAAAATCGCATAAATGTGAAAAGAAAGTGTTTCGTTTTTTTAATCTGTCCAAAACAGAAATCTGTATTTCAACGACACGATTTTTTTTTGATAAAATCACATTAACGACTATTAACTACCCTCGAGCGTGTTAATTATGTTGGTTTGGTACATATTTGTTAAGTTAATGGTAAATTTAAAGTGTGGCAGTTTGAACGGTTCGGTACACCATACGTTCGTTTGAAACGAACCCCTCTCCCCCCCCCCCCAAAAATGATTTCAATTCATCGTTATATTACAGATCATTAAATCTGCCTTAACCATTCATCCGATCCACTAATTTATGTTGCATATAATCAAAATACATACATGAAAAAAAATTATAAATAAATACATAAAAAAAAAACAAGAGTATTGAACGAGAAACTGTTTAACGCAGATCGTGTTAACTGTAATTAAAACACGTCATAACAAATCGAATTAACATTTAGTTTTTTGTATCCTTTCCTCAAATAGACTATCACAATGAATACCATTAAATTGTAACGGCATTTACAAAAAATAAATAAAATTGAAAAAAGTATATATACAGTATATTGCGTGCAGACCAAAAAAGTTGGATTTTTTTCTAGAACACATCTCATAAATCGATGACAACGATGTAAAAAAAAATAATAATATAGAAACAAAATAATATTAGGGCTGCGATTATATAGAGTAGTAAACATATACAGGGTGGTAGATATAGTGTAATATAGGCCAACATCTATAAATGGGGGCAATTACATGAAAATGACAACGCCTTGTTTTCATTAATCAAATCCGATGTTGTTATACATTAAATGATAATAATTTCTTATTATTATTATTATTATTAATTACACACTGTAGGGTTGACACTAGTATAGTGATTTGAATAATATTATTTTAATGACAAATTCAGCTATCATCTCACTGGCTTGTTTTGTTACAACTATTTCATAAGGTTATGTTAGTCGCCCTACACATATTTAAATTTATTTTTTTTCTCAAAAAAAATAGGAGTTGCATATGATTCAAACGATTTATTGAAAGTACTTATAACGCATTCAATGTGAATATAATACAAGTTTATATTAATTTCAGAGAAATATGCATATAAACATTCAGAAATTTCAAAACGGTCATGTTAGTTACAGCGTTAAACATAGCGTTCATTTGAATTCACCAAAATTAAAAATGTATGTTATTTTTACTTGAGAATGGTTAATTCTTTAAGGATATGATACATGTTTGATGAGGAAATAAACTATTCTCTTAGATTATTAATAATGAGCAAAAAAAAGTGATATGCAAATGTTATGTTAGTCACCATGGAATTGCCCACATAGAAATTTAACGAACAGCGTTATATCGCTAACAAGTATTAAAAATGCATCTTAAACATACTTTTTAAATACTGTCATATACAGATATACTGTATGTAGGCCTACATATATAGGACTATTTCATTTTTTTATACGTTTCGATTTATGCGAATTAAAATTTATGCCATCGTTCAGTAATTCGATATTCAAATTTACGCATGTTTTTGAGAAACTCAATTTATGATTTCTGCAAGTTTCTATTTACATATTTATTTATATATGCGATTTTTTTTTTACATTTGACTGATGCGGTTTTTTGATTTATGCGAAGAACTTATGCGGTTCATTTTTTATGTAATATACAGTATATTTTATCTCAATGGGACGTAAAACTATAAATAAAATAAAATATATTGTCGTACACGACTGTTTATGATAGTACACGTTCAATTCCCAGCTCACAAACTCACTCACTCACAAGTGAAGCTATAATATAAAAGCTATAGTATAAAAACGCAAATAACGTAAGACGGGGGGAAAAGTTTGCTGTACCGGTACATCTATTTTAAGAATGGATCACCCTGTAGGAACGGAAACGTAATGATTCGAAAAAAGCTATTTGAGGAATGTAAAGAGTAAAGTAAGCCTAATCGTTTTTTTTTCTTTCTATCAGTGTAAAGTGTTCTACAGGTTCGAAATAAACCATACGCTCTCACGAAATAGCATCATGTGAAGTTATGACGTCAACGGAAGGCCATCTGGCAATCGCTAACTTTATACACTTCACTGACATTTTCACCACTTAAGCCTTTCGTTTCATCATCATCAACATCACGAGCTCAAATCAAAGCGTTACTAGCATGGAAAACTATCTCTTTAAAAATACATAGATAAAAACTGTTTCTCTGCCATGTACATTTATTGCACTAACAGTTTCTCAACCTTCTCGAACCTAAAAATCTTAATTTTACACAAGTGTACTTTTTTTTGTCATGATGCAATTTTCCAAAATTTCGAGAATTTTTAAATCATATTTCGGATAGCATTAGAATGATTAAAGCAAGTTTAACAAGAACAAGTTGAGACAGCAGTTTATTTAAAACAAAAACACCCAGTCTTAAAACAAAAAAAAATTAAGAAAACGAGGCAATGAAACTGTAGAGCGAAATTTCGCAGAATCGAGGTTCATTGAAAATTAATGGAAGTTTAATAATAATAAAAATTAACTTCAATTTTTTTTTCTCTTCTAAAAAATAAAATATATATTTAAAAAAAAAATACGCCTTGTTTCAGTTGATGGAAAACAAAAGAGTTCCGCCACGCTTACCTGTCACAACAACCGTGAAATCGCAATTCAATATCCATTATGTAAATAAGAACGCCATTAAAGCTCAACCCCATTAGTGTTCCATTTCTTTCACTCCATCTTTCTATTTATATATATATATATATATATATATATATATATATATTTCTTTATCCCTTAGAAAGTTTTAACCCACTCCCACCACCACCACCCCCTTCAAGTTTTCCCCAGACGCAACAAATAGCAACATCAACAAGGTTATATCGATTTTTCCAGGCTTTCCTAATCACCTGACAAGTAAACACAATCAATGAATCCGAATTCATTCAAACGATTTGAAAGCGAAAATGTTTCAAGTGGAACTATCGAAACAAACCAACCAAACAGATGCTCGAAACATGACAATGGGCCTGCTGTATTTTGATGCTCAAACATTTTTCAAGACGATGTTTAATTGAAACATGGAAAATTATCAGTACACACAAACATTATCGAAATAATAAAATCGATTTCCGGGGGAGGGGGGAGTGGAATATTGAAATTATAGATTTTTATATTTTATAGAGATCGATTTATGCAAAATATATTTTCTAAAATTGTATTACCTGGTTGGAATTGTACAATATATTTGATCTATGTGAAAACATGCACGTTTTTTTCGAAAACATGCATGTGATCATTGTTGTAAAAGTACACGTGATCGTTGTCGTAAAAGTGCGCGTGGCCAATGTTAAAAACCTCACGTATGTATTGCACGAGTTTAAAAGACCAAGTTCTCACGTTACAGATTACCATTGTGCAAAATTATCTTACATTGTTTGAAATAGGCCCTATCACATGATCTTGAACGTGGCCATTTTTTTTGCTGAACAAGAAGCTCGCGTCACCAAGTTTTGGCGCGAGTGCACGTGATCATTGTTGTAAAAGTGCACGTTAACAGTGTTAAAAACCTCACGTGAGTATTGCACGAGATCATTGTTTAAAAGTTCGTTCTCACGTGACCATTGTTTAAAATTATTACTCACGTGATCATGTTTGAAATATCACATGATCTTACACGTGGTCACTATTGTTGTAATAGAAGCAAGCGGCACGCAATTTTGATTGCGAAATGTTGGGGTTTAAATACGAACTAAAAACATTGTGTTACAGACAGACACTAAAAGTAACCATGCCACACAGAAAATAATATTAAAAAATCGCTAATCTTTCTATTACCACCATGGTGGTGGCGGCGGCATTAGTATACTCAGTGGAGAGTCACCTTCAACCGGGGCGATAATGATTCCGAAAATGGTTGCAGCGATGATAGAACCAAAGCTTAAAACAATTAACACCACGTAAATGGGAAATACCGACGCCATGAAAAGAGAAGGAGAAGAAAAGGGGTGTTCTACAAAGGTAATAAGGGAGAAAGAAATAAAACCAAAAAAAAAAGGTAGTTAATGTTCCCAAAAGAAAAAAGAAAAAAGATGAAGAATAATAATAATAATAATAGTAAAAAAAAAAAACCCTCTCAACTTAAGAACTTCCTCATCTAATTTAATCTTATTCGCTCCGTCACAGAATCTGTCCCCGAGGGGATAAAAAAGGAAAAGAAAAGGAAAAAGAAAAGCTCACTTTCATTCCCCCTACGTTCTGCTTTTTAACCCCTTTCCCCATTACACTCGTCATTAATTACTCCAGGAGGATGCTGTAGCAGTGTGTGGGAGAGGAGAAGATAGGCGCACCATGTATACGCCCCCGCACGCGCATTCCAATGCTGATTGAAATCCTGTTGTTGGCTAAATCAGTGCTCTTTTGCTATTTAACTTGTCCTCTGTTTTGTGCCTATACTGTATATATATATTAGACTTATTCATCGGTAAATACTGTATCTATTTGAAAACTTTGATTGGTTAGTAATGAAAAAAAATAATCTATGACCTCATCATGCTGTTTTCTTACTGCAAACAAAATGGTGTCCATTTTTCAGCTTTTTTTTTTTACAAGAAATTCATAATTTGTAATGAAAATAAAACTTCATCGTCATAATTCGTGCGAACGATGAACACATGTTCATCTCGAATTCTAAGGTTATTGCGTATTAAGGAGTTACGAGGTTAACAAAATAGTTAAGAAATCCTGCATAGTTGTGGATCATAAAATTAAACTCTATTTAAATAAATTAAATTACCGGTAGTTAAAAATAATTTGATTACAAAAAAAATTAAATACATTTGGAAAGAGCGTTCAAATTTGAGCCGGATTTTTTGTACTGTCTTGCATCCTAAAAAATCCGGTTCAAATTTGAGCACGTCAAGACCAATCAGAAATTTTTCTTTTAATGATTCGTGGTAATCAATTGAATAAATTTAAAAATTCAAATTTAATTTTTTTCATCAACTTACAAATTCTTTCACAGAAAAGGTCAATAGCCAAATTGGCAATGTATAACTTTCAAAAATATAAATCTTCTCATGTATAAAAAAAATATATTGTATATAAATTTGACTTTATTTCCACAATGATACAAACTTCCTAATCTAATCTTTTACCAACTTCTATTTTACAAATAAAATAAACGAATAAAAACTGACGACATGTTGCAATGGACGCTTCACAATCGGCATATTCCTAGTAATCATTGCATCATCATCAATTCCCATTAACTATTCAAATGAGTGGTGCCAACTTCAATGCCAATCGTCATTTAACATTAATAAAATAATAAATCTCAAACAATACCATACACACGCAAAAAATAATTTTTGTAAACCAATTGTAACTCAACACCGACATAATAATACACACATATTCGATAAAAATTACAAAAATAAAAGGCGGCAAACGAAAAATCACAACTGACTAATATTTAATGTTTGTTATCGTTCGATAAACAACTCGATCGACTCCACGACGAGTGTGTGGAGTCATTATCAGTGTCGTTTATCAACAATCCCTTATCCAGGTTGACTTTGGCGGGAAAAATGCATGAATGAGGAGGAAACATAAGAGGGAGTTGTGTGTTTTTTTAGTGTGTATATACTGATAAAACAAGAGTAAGCTTGAAAGTGGAGGACAAAAAAAAAGAGGTATACTGTACAAAAAAAAAATAGTATAGACACGAGGAGGACTAATAAAATGCCTCTTGACAATAATGAAGACGAATGGCTGTTGGAACAAGATCATTAGTAACTTAATCTCGGCTGAAAACATTTACTGAAGCTTCAACGACGAAAACTAATTGCGGTCGTCGATAGTATGTGTGTTGCATTTTTTGTACTATACTGTAATTATATATGTATATAAATATATATACGTGTCGGTTTTATTTTGGTTGTTGACAAGAGAGCTAATGACTAATAAATCGTATTTCATATCTCATTGTATACATAACCATTAATAATATAAATTTATTTCGATATTTTTTTTTTAAATTAACTGATTTGTGTCACCGTATATACTTATCTACATACACTAAAAAAACTTTTTAATATATATATGTATATATTAAATACGAAACTTCCCACAAAAGTTTGATTTTTTACTTGAAAACGCTAACTTTATAAATCGTACCTAATAAAATTCAACTTTTGGTTCACCCTGTATTACTCAACTTTGTACCATCACTTCAAATAGTTTTGAAACTTTTCAGTTAACTGTGAAGCCGTTTGTAGAGAAAGTGAAATTACTCAAAACTCATAAAATCAAATATCGAATTAATCAACGATCGCGTGAATTTAAACTCGCATAAATCAAAATTCGCATAAATCGAAAAGTGTAGAAATTAAAAATTGAATTACTCAAAACACGCATAAATTGAATAATATCGAATTACTCCAAGATTGCATAAATTTCATAATAAAATTGCACAAATGAATTCGCAGAAATCGAAACATACAGTAATCAAAAATGGAATTTTTGCATTATGCTACACTACATACAGTTCATCTGTATATGACAGTATATAAAGAGTGAGTATACTTGAAAAGCATTTTAATGTACTTGTTCCATATCCCACTTAGTTATAAATTAACTAGGTTATGTTAATTCATTACCGAACGCTTAACTTGAAACTTAAAAATGATTCCCACTATAGCGGTAAAGCGGCGTTTTGGATCGATTTTTCCATTGGTCACACATCAAAGCTCGAACCAAAACGCCAGGTTGCCGTCATAGTGGGAATCATGTTTTACCGAACCTAGTGGAATATGGAAAGTGGAAACACAACGATCGATCACACATGCCAGCACTAGCGCCACATGCGGCTTTACAGTTAATTGAAAAGAATAAGTTTGAGAATGTTTTCATTTACCAACTGAAAAACCACTCTGCTACTGTACATTATAACATGTACACCTACCTAATCGCTATACAACAACCTTTTAAAATTTGTACCGCATAAATTAACTACAACGCCATTATTACGTCATCGCCAACCATTCCGTTCCCACGTAACTAATTAAAAGCTTAACATTTACGATGCGAAAGGATCAACCTACACACACAATCCTTTTCATCAAATTTCACCCTTTTAATAATAATAATAATAATAATAATAATAATAATAATAATAATAATAATAATAATAAAATAT
>JAQIWH010002039.1:0-26987 GCA_034695005.1 Cryptops parisi
AGCAAAAGTAGGCCCCTCTAAAATCGTAGGCCCATGCCAAATGGCATCACTGGCCTACCCTCTGCTCGGCCCTGAGTACAGGATGTCTTCCTAAAGACACTGTCTAGATGGCGAATTCAGATAAACGTTTCAAACACATTTTAGCGTTTCAATGTGTATCATATGCAATGGTACATCGTTATTGTATTACTGTATTGCGTATTGTACAGATGGTTTTAGGTGCTAATTTCATTGTTATAACTGAAGGGCTCCGAACAACATAGAGATAAGCCATACTTTTAAAAAGTTTCAGGAGCTATGGAGTTTTTCTCATGAAAAACTGCATAGCATTCCATACTGAGCAACAAGGTGACTTTCCATTTGTAATATGCTGTTATTTTCTGAAAAATTTAGGAAGTAGTAAAGTAACTAGTTAGAAACAGTACTGAAGGACAGCTTGATGTAAAAATGTCATTTATAGAAAAAGCGTGACTTATCATTATGTTGCCTGAAGCCCTTCAATTTCATGATATGTATTTTTGTAACAATACCTCTTAAGCTCATTTTACACGTGAAACTTTTCCAAAAAAATACCATCGATTCCAACTGTTTTTTATGACGTTATACACACATCCGGGTGCGTTTCAGTGTTTTGTTGTGTTTCGTGTTGTTACACCGAAAACACAAAAACGCACCCGGACGTGTGTATAAAGTCAGAAAAAGAGTTGGCATCGATGAAATTTGATTGAATAATTTTAATATATAAAATGGGCTTTGTCTCTTTTTCCCCAAACCCAAATCCTAAGTCTAGCAGTTTCCAAACCATACGTTCGTGAACAATCTTTTACACAAATAACTAAAGGGTAAATGTCACGATCAGTCATGGTTCTCCATCATCTAAACAGTCATTTTATGACGTCAGTATTTTTTTACCACATGACCAAACTGCTTCGTGATTGATTAAAGCACAAGAGATACGATCAATCAACATATAAAAAGCATCGAAACGAATTTCTCTACAGTAGTTGAAAACCAAAACCCGCATAAAATCAGAAACTCTTCCTGTTGCTTTGATGCCAAATATTTTTTTTTTACATTTTCTCTTCTTTTATATAAATATTGCACAATTTTATTTTTAATATTTCACATATCAATAAGTTTTTTTGTCCACATTTTAGATCGAAAACAAGAAATTCGACACCTCTTGAATTTAAATCTACATCAAATTTGACAATTTCAAAATTTCGCAACAATTCCAGAAGCCCTTTTAAATTGCTTTCGTGTTGTCAGAAAATAGTGTCATTGTGTAATGTTTCCTGAATTAAATGACGTTTATGTAAACACAAAAATTCCATTATGTCAAATAGGAAAACGATTACTCGTTGCTCTTGGAAACATAATCGAATTTTGAAACGGACTCTAAATCTTTCTGTTCAATTCCATCGACGAATGGCAAACTTCGATTCCTTTTTTCCATAATTTTAAAAGTCTTTTTTTTTTGTAGTCTAATTTTAATTTGTTTTTTCAAAAAATTAAAGCTTTCACAAAGATGATGAACAAAGTTGAAAGAAACAAAACTTTGCAAGAAACTCGTTTCGTGCGATGAATATCGATTTTTTCGTAACAAAGTGAAGTCGTCTCATGTCTGTCAGTGCCATATGGGAGTCGTCTCACAACGTGAAACTCGTGCCCAAGTGAATCATCGAGGTGAGACTAAAGCATGATGGGACTGATATAAAACACGAATTTTCTCTTTTCCTTTACGTAAAGTTTTCTGAAACAGTGTTTTATAACTTTACAACTTTTTATGTCATAGTGGATGGAACTATTGTTTAAAAACAAGTACATTAAAAATGTAAGCATACTCTTTATATACAATAGCTTACTGTCATATACAGATATAACATACTATGTACATACATAACGTAAAACCATTTTTGATTTCTTTATGTTTATTATTATTATTATTTTTATTTCACGGTCTGAAAACCAAAACAGTGCAACATCATGAAAACTTTTCATAATTGCAACATTGGCTTGAAACCCATAATCAAGTACAAGCAAATAGCAACATCAGACTAGGCCTGACTATAACAGGAAAATACCAAAAATACATTCCCAGTATTCGCGATTTCGCAGTTTTGGAAATCCTCGCATGTGGAAAAATTTAAGAATTTTGCCAACATTTTAAATTGGTACTGAGTTTGCACGCAAATGTATAATTAACAAGTTAATTAATCCCTACAGCGTATCCAATTTATGACAAGAGCAAATTAAGTGATGTACAATGAGAAACAAAATTATTAATAAAAACAAAAAATTAAACAAAATCATAAAAAAAAAAGTAATCTATAATGAAAACAAGCAGTTCAACGCTCACAATTAATTTTACTCAAACACTGGGTTCGTTAATAAAGAAAATGTGAATAGCTTCAATCAATCAACTTCGCAGGTGGAAAACCAATTAACAACAAATAATTAATACAAAAGAAACACTTAGTCGAGTCTTCGTATTAAAACTTGACTCGAACCACTTCATATACGTATTGGTATACCATATATATATAATTAACACCAGAAAAAAAACATTAATTTCGTTTCATATCTATCAATTTAGCAGGTGATAATTACATTTTTCTTATTTGCACTTTGTGAATTGAACAGGTTCAATTTACTCTTCCACTCAGTAAGTGCCAGTTCAGGAGTGATGGATGGTGAATAAAAAGAAACGTCATCAATTGCTGCTTCAATTTCCCGAAATTATTGATCGGAATCACTTAGTTCGCTTACAGTAGCTTGATGCTATCGCGAAGTATTGATTAGAACATCGATTCACTTCACATTAAGTGGATAGATATGCACTTTAACATATGTATATGTACAAGCTAAAATACTAGCTTCTAAACAAGTGTAGCTATTCGCAGTGCTTAACAGGAAAGTAATAAGTACTTTTATGTAAAAATAAGTGTATATGCAGGGTGTTTCATGTATCGTAACACACTCAAATATTATGAGGGGCCTTTCCAATAGTATTATTTTCATTTTTCTTAAAATTAATTTTTACGGAAATCGCATAGTTACATCGAAAACTATGAGTCGAAGCTACCAATTCATATTTCGATAATTGTAACTAATGGTCAATTTATTTAAAATCTACTGTTTCAGTTATTCCCTATCGTGCAACCAAAATAAAAATTGAAACAATAGACTCCCAAGAGCTTAGAATAAATCATCTGTGTAATGCAGAATTGTGATACACTGTCCTGCAATCTACAGTACTTAACGCAACACACCAAATTGGAACACCAGTTGCAACATTGTTGTGAAAAGTGAGATAACATGTTGCAATGTTATTGGAAAAAGTGGGTGCAAGGGGACAAGTATAGATGGCCATGACAATCTGTACAAGAGAATGTACATGGCTTCTTATGTAAATATATACATGACATCTCATTTGCGACAACAATGTTGCAACAAGTGTTCCAATGTGATGTTTTACGTTAAGTTTTGTGAATATGCACACAAACTTTCTGCTTTCGTTCCACCAAGAATCACATTTATATAACTTGATATGAAAAAATAATGAAGATTTTAAATGTTTAGAGTTTATTGTGGACATTCTGTATATCTATTGTATAGGCTAGCAACTAGCCATTAAAAAAATGTATTGGTACCGTGTATATAATAGTTAAAATCTAAATGAAATATATACTATAGTGTATAGTTACATAGTGTACATAGTATAATGTATATTTATAAATCAATTATAGTGTCTATCTATATATAGCATATACTACAAACTAGCCGATAAACGTGTATTTGCGAGTTCGATTATTTACGATACGATAATTGAAGGGCTCGGTACAGTGACTCGGTAGCTCTAATTTTTTGTAGCAGTGGCGTAAACTTCGCTCAGAACAGTTGATCCAGAAAGTATTTTAGACTTTTTTGGTTTACCCTGTTTATCTGTATTATTATACATGTGATTTGAAAAATAAAACTGCTTAAGATAGAAAGAGTTGGATTGAACCGAATGGTTCATTGCGAATTTTTTTAAAAAATAAAGCTACCCAGTTACTGCACCTAGCCCTTCAATTGGTAAAGTCTTTCAACATTCATAACCCATTGATTTTCACACAGTTTCTTGCAACTCTCTTGAGCCCTTTCTTGCATTATTTAACTGAAACTTTCATGCTACAAATCAAAGCAATGCACTGTGTTATGCTGGGAAGCCTTAAAAAGCTGTGGCAACGCACTGTGTTATGTTGGGAGGCTTCTAAAAGGTGTAGTTATGCGCTGTGCTTAGCAGAAAAGCAGAGCTGTGTTATACAAAAAAGCGTTCAAATTTTGTACCCTTAATTAGGTTAGTTGTCTATAAACTGATGCTTAACACAATGACCTCGATGTTTGGAAGTCTAACTATGATTTTGCGAATAACTTAATTGTAAATTTCCTCTAGCTTCGAGGCTTCACATTCGCGAGTTTTCTTTTTCCTTTCCTAATTAAATAATAAACTACAAACTTCATGATAACCACACGAGTGTGTGCAATAAACTCTTTTGATACATTCCTAACAACTTACCTTTTTAAGCTGTGTTATAGTGTGTTCGGTATGTGTGCTGTCTAAAGATCGACATTCTGCGTAGCATGGTTGATGTTAGTACGAATAGTGTAAATGACAAAGTGACACTAAATATAACAAAAAACTACTATACGAAAAACTTGTTCAACTTTAAATTTCTAACAATGCGTAATCTTTAAAAAATGAAAATCGTTCTATCACGGAAACTGTGTAGCTCATATCTTACTTAATAATTACCAGTCTGTGTGAAACGCTTTGTGTGGTTGGCATGGTTGCCAACCAACAGAGCTCACGCGTGTGAACCACCTAATGGTAAAGATATTTAACTTTTCGAATTAGTGGTCTGTATATTAACATAACAACACGAGCGTCAATAAAATTATAGTACTACCTCCGTCCCAAATTATGATATACGTTTGGTTATTTTTTTGTCCCAAATAATGATATACGTAATGCTTATACATAGCTTTTTTACGGGTTAAACCAAGTTCTTCAACTTAACGGAACTAAACAAATGTATTTATATGTTCGTTGATACAGCGCAACTATATTGTTGCGCTATATCACGTGTATCTTAGCTACACGTGATGAATACAGGTAAACGTCCTTCATGGAGAACGTTGCCCTTATTTGCGACTCAAGTTGGGCAAACTTGAGTCGCACTTACATACTTACATACCAAACAGACTGTCAAAAAAGCAAACAATCGCCAACTAACTTACATACCAAACAGAGCACTACATTTAGATTACAAAAGCCTGTAAAAACGTATTTCTTACAAACGTTCATAATCAGAGGATTTCAAGTTTTACATGAAATGTATATCATAGTTTGAAACAGAAGTAGTAACAATTATTTAGTTGAATGAAAAATAAAATATATGGTGATAGTCCTTCTGATCATTAAAAATAATGAACAAAGTTTTGAATGACAATTGATGTCAATATAATGAACTGAATCATTGAGACTTCAGTTTTAAATGATATTAAAAGAGAAATAAAATGTTTTGATTTAGTTTAGTTTGCAAGCTTGTGGCTAACATTTTTAATGACCATATAAATTTTAACAAGAATTTTGAAAACATAACAAAGCAACTTCACATTAGTCTGCAAATCATGTTGTATGAGTACCAGTACATTGTATTTCCTATAACGTGTGTATAATAATACTCCCGATCTTCTCATCTATACAAACTATATCTTTTGCAAAACTACCACAACTTTTAACCTACGAAAAAACCACATAACCAATCAATACGAGCACATTCTAAAACGCATTTTTTAGTATCACTTCATTCATCCATCAGTGACAGTTACTCACTGTGACCAAAAATATATTTATAAACTCCCCTTAAAAATAATGCTTGTTCCCATTTTTACCACGCACATTTGTATACACATCACTGAAAAAGAGTGTGAACCACCTCATTTACCATTGAGCTCACCTTGAAAAGAACTTCTACATTTCGAGTCGTAGTAGTGGCATCGTGACAATTCCGAGATGTTGGTGTTAAGACATGAAAAAGATGTTTCCCCAAACACCGAATTGAACCTCGGAGGGAATGGATGTTATTGTGTCATCATAAGATGGTTTCGTCTCTCCTGGCAACGATTTCCTTGCATCCAGTTGGTTTTGCTCATCGACCCAGGTCTACATAGTAACTCGCTCTCGTTCAAACAATTTTGCCATTCCCACTAGATGGCAGCTCGTCAGGAAAAAAATTGGGAACATAAAAAAGTACTAAGTAGTATTTACTTCATTTCCTGGGTGTTTTTACAAAACTTTTGTAAAAAAAATAGTGAAAGAAACGCTTAAAAAACTTTTGTCATAGAACCATCAACTATTTAAGCGGTAAACATTGCAAACAGACAGATCTGAACACGTGTTATGGCTTTTTATGGTCCTTTATAAATACTGTAGTTATAATTGAAAAACTTTGAGCAATATAATAATAAGCCACATTTTGGAAATTGTTTAGGAGAGTGGTTTTTCTAGTAAGGAACTCCATAAAATATCTTACTGGGCAACAAGGTGATTTTCTCTATTATGCTACCATTTTCTGAAAAATCCAGGAAGTCGTAGAGTAACAAGTTAAAACAGTATTGAGAGCAGTTTGATGTGAAAATGTAATATTTAAAAAGAGTGTGAGTTATTATATAGCCCGGAGCCTTTCATTCATATATTATTATTTTTGTTTAAATTTTATCCAAAAGTAGTTCGTACTGGAATTGTATATTGCATTATACTCAGGTGATTATGTCGTGATTGAACAACTTCATTGGAAAAGGCCGAAAAGCTAGGGGAGAGGGAGCATCTAAAGTGGAATTATTGGTTTAATTGTTTGTAAACTGTAACTTACAATAGTATACTCTAACTTAAGCACTGCTCATAAGATATTGAATGGCGTTAGTTATTTACGCAACATAAAGATCATTATTATGCTGTCATGCTGCCTTTCCATGCAGTGATTTTGAAGTTATACTGAAACGGGAATTACTTTAAACCTTTAAAATTGACCTAAATCAAATGGAATTAAATAAAAAAACTTTAATTTGGGAAAATGATGATTTTACATATGGTTTGGCCATAGGGTTACATGCTATTCCGATTAGTTCATAGTGCCGTGTAACCCTCTCTTCCTAATTGATCCATCAATATAATTCTTAGTCTATGCCTAGATCATGACTTAAAATTTTTGAGTTAATGCATTTCATGCATTAATTGTATGCAGAAATTGCAAATAGTGAGTTAGTTCATTATGGTTTAACACTATCAAAATGTTCCAATAATTAGATTATCAAACAGGTGTTTGGAATAAACAAACCAAAGATTAAAACGTAAAAGGCGCCAACAATAAAAAAATGTATGATTGTGGGCAATTTTTATGTTCTTGCAGTGTTGCAAAACCATTTCAAGTCACGTGACTAAATTTTTATCAATTCCAAAATGGCTAATATAAAATTTTACAAAATGGTGAAGAGAAAATCGAAGTTAGACGTCATCAAAAATGCTGTTTCGTAACAACGAATCAAAAGTCAGAACTAAACTTGGTTTTGCAGATCTGACATCTGCTGGTGCTTCTTTGAACTCTTTGAATCATGCAGTTCTGACCTCTATTGGTGTTTCTTTCAGAACCAGCCAATTTAAAAAAAAAGCGCGAAATCAAATGACTAACAATAATTAGAAACATCGAAGAACGATTAATAATTATATCGGTATAACTATTATAATGTCAAATCTAAATCAATTTTTTCTTCAATGTCGACTTTTAAAAGTTCAGTTATCTTGTAAAAAATGTTTTTGTTATCACAGTTTATGGTAGCCTTCCTACACTATAAGTGCAACAAAGCGATAAAGTCGCACATTTTCCAAAAATGACATTTTTACTTCAAACTGACCCTCAGTATTGTTTCAAGCTAGTCACTTTACTACTTCGTAAATTTTCCAGAAACTGACAGAATAATATAGAGCAGTGTTTTCCAAATGAGATTCTGCGAACCCTTACTTAAACTATTACGCTCAATTTGAAAGTATTTGTCCTTAAATTAATAAAAGTTTTTGCCTGCTGAAAAAAATAGCTTGCTAGAAAAACTGGAAAAGTGTGGCTTACCACTATGTTGCCCGGAGGTCTTCAAATATTGATCCATTAAAGTAAATTACTAATTATCTTGTAATTGGAACTCTTACATTCTCGATGGAACATTCCATAACATTATACAGTGCTAGAATTTACCCCGCGGTTTCTCACTCGCTTCGATTTTTTTAAATGTGAAAAAAAATATAAATTAATTTTCACCAGCGGCACTTTAACGTCCATATTAAACACCCACAGCTCCCCTCCCCTCTCCAATCTCACTCCTTTTCCTGTCCCGCTGAATTAATGTGTCTAATAAAAAAGTTTGAACAAACCGGGTTAAGCTTTGTAAGAGATACAATCGATCAAAGTTCACTTTCTGCACACAGTTTTCTACCTCGTCACTATGAAACAAAAAATGAAATTCCTAATAAATTTTTGAAGTGTCAAGTGTGAAAGAGTTCCACATAATATGTTCGAGAAAAACGATTTAAGAAAGACGTTTAAAGATCTGAACTTGCCTTGTTGTCTATGGGCTACTTTACACTTCTTGCACTAATATTTTCGCACATCTTGTTTTTTTTATCAAAATTATGCGTTAAGAAATTGAAACTGCATCTAACACATTCAAAAATGCTTCTAACTAATTTTTGACAAAAACACCCTTTTACAACAGGTCCTTCAATTGTCATACAACCATCAACAAATTAATAAATCAAATAACAAGACCCAGTAGCTTATTTCTACAATAAAGATATTTAAAATTAGCGTTTATTCGTATTTACCGAATAGGTTTGAACAAATTTAAAATTCATGAAAAATTGTATTATTTAGAATTTTGTTAAACTAAATAAGTTCAAGTCATAAAAAATATACAGTATATTAATCCGATGTAAAATATTGTACATTAATATGATATACTGTACAGTATACATACAAGCGTATATTGTACAGTAAATAATATCAATGAGATATACTGCACATATACTGTACACTAGATTAAAAAATCGTCAATAATGACGGGAAAAATATGATATTTAGAGTAAATTTTTAAATCATTGATTCAATGAGTATTTCTCAATAAATCACATGTTTCGTATATGACGCTATCAAAATCATCATTAACTTATCTTAAACTTACATGTTTTGTTACCTTTCATTTCAAATTAATGGAATTAATTTTTTTAAAAAAATTACAATAAACTAGATGATTGACCTGGCGTAACATACGCCAGCTAGCGATCCCGTGGATTTCATTGTTTACCCTGATTGCTATAATAAACCTGCGTGGATTTAGAAGGTGGGGTCTACCTTAGAAAAGTATATATAAAGAAGATAATGTAATTAAATGTATTCAATTACATGTATTTAATTTAAATTCATGTTTTTCAATACACAAAAACGGTTGTTCTAACTCACGTTCATTATCATAGACAGCAGATTGTTATATTAATGTACTTAAAATGTGATAAAATTATTGGATTTGCATTGAACTATTGTTTACGTAAACGGTAGTTTATCTCTCAGATCATTTTTTTCTTTAAAGAAAAATAAATTTAAAAAAATTAAAGTTAAAGAAAAAATTGAAGAAAAAATTCTTTAAATTTATATTTCCATTGAAGATGTTTGAAAGAAAAGATTTGCTGCCCGAATGGGCTTATTTGCTCTACATCTATGCACTGCGTGGAAATAACAATCAGGGGAATGTTTCATGTTATTCCTATTTAGATGCTTGGTTCACTTACGAACGCTCAATTAACCGCTATTTACAAATATAAAAATTTAAAAAGCGCTTTATTGTGTAAAATAGATTTTAGTTGAACTGTTATATTTATTATACTCTTTATATTAGTTTCGCTTGTGAGTTGTGAGTGAGCGAGCTGGGAATTGAACGTACACTGCCATTTAAGTCGCTTATGAGAGTATACTGTATAGTACAATGTACCAAAAAACGCATAAAACGAGAATGCGCATAAGCCCATCGCATAAATCAAACCGCATAAATCCAATGTAAAAAAATTGCATATATAAATAAATAATTCGAAAATTTCTGCATTCAAATAAATGCAAACATTGAAAGTAGAACTACTAAAAATTCGCATAAATCAAATTTCGAATTATTCAAAAATCGTATACAATTTCGCCTAAATCGATATTTGCATTAATAAAAATTCATATAAATCACAAAAATCAGAAATAGAATTACTCAAAATACGCATAAATTTAATATCGAAATTACTCAAAGATTGCATAAGTTTTGATTCGCAAAAATCGAATTTTGTATAAATCGAAATATACAAAAATCAAAAAAAGATTTTTCTGCATTATGTATATACATACCGTATATCTGTATATGACACTAGGTAATATAAAGAGTACGCTTAAAAAGCATTTTCAATGCGCTTGTTCTTTGAAGGAAAAGCTTTGCTGCCCGGATGAACTTCTCTGCTATACATATATGCATTGGGTGGAATCGACAATCAGGGGGAGCTTTTACGTCATTTCTATTGCGTTGCTTGGTTCACTTACGAACGCTCAATTAACCATTATTTATAGTATAATTATAAATATTTAAAAATCGCTTTATTGTGTAAAATAGATTTTAGTTCAACTGGTACATTTTTTTCAGCTAAATTTAACAACTTAACGTTCACGTTCACGTTGATTTTACAGCCTGTTATTAGGCAAAATCCGTTAAGCGAATGCCATACTTTTTGCCATACATTGTCCCTATGCGATGTAGGAATAAAATGCGGATCTAACAAATGTGCAAACATTATGAGCATATGTTAAAATACACCCACCTGAATAATGTTTCACGAGGTGTACCGCTTGTTGGAAACTTAATTCTACGGACGTTTAAAAAACAAAAACTAACTTAAAAATTAATAAAAGTCATAAAAAAATTTAAACCGCTGATAAGTGAAAAGGTCAAAATGTCACCTCCTCTGGAAATTCTGAAAGTGAATAAAACCAATCAATAAAATTTCAAATGGAAAACCCATCAACTAAACGAACGATGAAAACGATTGCAATTCGATTCATTTAACCTCATGTCACATCGTGATGAGCTTAATTAATTTTATTAGAATGCAGGGAAAAAAGTGATTCATGGTTTTTTTCCTTGATTAATGACATAAGAGGAAATATGCAATATATATATGTGTGTATGATATGATATAATCTACATTCCCACATTACATATCCATCCAACAAACAAACAGGAACACTTATGACATTCAATTTTCCAGCAACAAGTTTCTACCATTATTATTATTATCATTAAAACTTCTTATCCAAATGACATAAATTTTCTACAGAAAACTCGTAATTTTTTTGTTGTCGTTACCAAATTTTATATATATTATCGAATTATTGATTGATTTTCTTGTTAATCCATTTACAGACACTATGAATGTTATGCACTATACTGTTACCATTTTTGTTTCATATCACTCACAAGCTTACACAAAATACACGTTCATGATTATATAGTTTTACCACAAAGAATACTATGTGTTCATAAAATTCTCATAGGTAGTTCAAAAGTAGAAAAAATACAATCGACCTTAAAAAAGAACATTTTCTACCATCAAAAAGCATGCTTGAATATGTCTCAACATGCTCGGACATGCCTGAACTAATTATGTTTCAACATGTTGTAGTCTTATTCAAAATGCAAATTGCTACTTTCTTGGCATTGGGCATGAATTCCCAACATATAAACACAGAACCAAACATGTCAGCACATGTTCGAAAACATGTACAAGCATATTCGAACATGTACGAACAAGTTAGAACATGTCCAAAAAATTGTAAATTTCTGCATTTTGCAAAAAAAAAAAAAAACGAAAAAAAATTGTATTACTATAGCGAGTGCGTCCCCTTGTCATGGAGCGTAAAAGTTGAGAAATTTGTACTGTTTTATAGTGAAGGAAAGTTTTGAAGTATAAGCGTAATCGCATAAACTCTGTTCGACCAGTTTGTGTGTAGAAATGATCTCCATTTTGTTTTTGCATCACGACTGTGTTCCACACCTTGTTTCGTAAAGAATACAAAGCCAACAACTAATGCGTGATAACACATTTCATTGTCTATTCACACTTCACATTGAACTTTGTGCTGAACATGTCAGTCTCGAATTACCTTATTTCCATAATTATTCACCTTTCCCTTACCTTGCTTTAAGAAACGTTGGTGTGAAATCTATACGGGAGCGTGCAAAACTTGGTTTTGCATTTCTGTTTTCTCTTACGTATATTTCCTGTGAAATTATTGTAACCATGTACAGACAGCAAAAAAATCACATTTGCTTAAAGTAATGTTTTACAAAACTTAAAAAGTAAACTGTATTTACCACAAACACGAGAGATGTTTTTTTGAAATTGCTCGATTTTTTGTATTTGTTACTGGTGATGTATAAAATCCAGGCATTGTATACCATGCCTAGTTTGATTTGACAAAGTATGGAATAACATCTTTGTAGATCTATAGAACTGTTTAGATTAATTTTGGTTAGTTTAGGATAGTTAACAACGTTTTCCCTAAAATATCATAAAATCTAAATTTAAGCTTAAATCTAAATTTAACTTAAAATTTTGCATAACCTAACAATTCCAATGGTAATTTCATACTTTGCCACAAGAGTTAGGCATTGTATACAATGCCTGGATTCTATACATCGCCGGAAACATATGCAAGCTTACTAACGGTTGTATTAAAAATATTCAAATTTAAACTTTATGAACAGATCATTTGTTAAAAATTCAATGAAAACTTTGAAAATACAGAGAAAAAAACACTTTAAAAATAACTCTGTAAAAAAAATACCAAGTTCGATTTGGTATTGAACATTTGAAATTAGTAACACTTAAATGTATTATACATTTTGAAATTAAATTAACACTCGTCTGTACAAGGTTCATTGAAAGATTAATTGTAAAAAATAGTTAATAAAAATAGAGTACGGTACAGCTTTTATCCGATACATAACGTTAATCAGTCTTTGATATGTTCTCATGAAACTGAAAATCACACATCAAGTTAAAAAACATTATTAATAGTCTACATGAACTGATGTAACGTTCATGTATCAGATGTGAGCTCGTTAATTGATTTCAATTTTTAATGATTTTTTTTTCTTATAATGTATTGGTTATGTTACGACTCCCTAACCCCAGTCGTGTGATATTTGAGTAGAAAAAAAGTTGACGTCATCAGAGCAAGTTTGGTAGACAAACTTATCCATCCAAGAATAGGATGTCAGCAAAGTTAGTTAATAATAATCTTCCATCCAAGGAAGGTGATGTGAAAAGTTTCATCCAACAAGACTACACTTTTGAGAGAGAATAGTTACATTATTTCTATAATCGCCTATAGTTACTATCAGAACTGCAAAAATGGAGTGTTAATTTTTTTTGGGGGAGGGGGGAATTAAGTAGTAGTCAGTCAAGGAAAAAGCTTTGCATCGTAGTAAGAAATACACGCTCACAGAGTCACCAAGACTCAAGGCCACTAATGAATGTGGTAATTAAAATTGTTTTGTATGAAGATTTGCAAAAGACAACAACTTTGCAATATCGTATGTTTGAAAATCGTACACTCATTACAACGTATGGGCATTGTTCACTTTACCAACAAAAATACAATGTATTAAAGCAGAGCTTATCACACACTCAGGTTATAATGTCCACATCAAAGATTAGTTACAGGTTTTAGCAGCAGGTGGTGGTTATGCATGTGGTGGGTGGGGTTTCGATTTAGGCCAATCAAAAGATCGCTTAAAAAGAAATGGGCGTGCCTAGTATTGGTAACATGCCATTTGATTTGTTTTTGATTTAACATATCCGTCTACTGAAAATGTTTGGAACTAAACAAAAAACAAAACGAAATTAAAAGTATTGAAATTATGATGAGCTGTTGTAATACATTATATTTTTGCTACCTAATAGTTTAGTTCAAATATTACCCATGATTGGCTGTTCATATTTACATACTGCTACAAATAGTATTGATACATTATATTCCCGTACCCATTAAACGTATTTTTTTACGTTCAATGATTTACGCGTATTAAGGAAAAAAAGCTAACGTCGAAAATCAGTCAATACGAACCAAATACAGTTTAAACAACATAACATACTTGTTGTTACAATTACAAAATATATGAATTGTTAAAATCTTCACTAAAAGTCACGTATCGTAGGTACACTATGATGAGTGACAAACAACCGGTGATTTTGATATTGTCATAATTCTGTGGTATTATCACTTTTTTGTTAAGTACCCTTATTGATCACAAATAAATAAATAATACTGCCGCCTGTAATTTCTTATTGAATATTATCACTAATATAAATTGAATTCGAGTTTCATTCTTCTTTGACTCGCCCAAAACATTCTACATTATTTCTATAACTTGCCCAGAAGTTTTTAAGTCTTTCGACATTGCAATTTATATTCCCTAACATATGCAAGAAACATAACTCTACCCATCAGGTTGAATAAGTAAACCTAACCTTCATCGTACGTAATTTCGTAAATTTATGTACCTCTTTCTGCAAAAACAAATTAGGTTATTTTAATATGAAGAAGTGAATAGCTGCGTTGTGCGAGAAAAGAAAAACAAATGAATGACACATTCTCCCTGGTTAGAAAGCAGATGACCTGTCAATCATAAGGGGATTTAGAGGAGGAGGAGCAGTGTACATAGGGGCAGCTTCAGGAACCGCCATAGCCGATTGAGGCACTGGTACCATTTCAACGTTACCGTCGCTTAATCGTCTTGGAATTAGGGGAGGCAGAGGTCCTGGGCCCAGTCCACACGTGCACACAAGCCCCTTTTTGGGACGTCGTGTGAAGACGTGTTGCAGGTAACACCAACCGAAGGACAGAATGAGGAGGATTCCGATGCACAAACCAAATCGGAAGAGGAAAATGTGCGTTTCGTCTGCCATGTTCCGCTGTACCTTCACCCTGTAAATCAATAAAAACAGGACATTTTATAAATCTAGAAATAAAATCGTACAATAAATAAGTCATGCGAGAATAAAAGATTATTTATAACTAGAAGTAAACCCTGCAGTACAGTGACGGATTTAGAACTGACTTTAAAAAGGGAAGGTCACCTTACATTTCTGGACAAATATGTCTACAAATTATATTGTTTTCGTGGAAAATCAAAGCTCCAAATGAGTGTTTGAGTGTGAAACTGAATTTCTCGTTCACCCGAAAAAATGCACAATTTAGACGTTTTTGCTTCTTTTTTATAAAAACATCCATACAGCATTAAATTCGTCAATAAACTAAACATGTTCTGGGGGAACGTAAACCCTCTAACCTCCATAAATCCGCCTGTTCTGTTGCTGCACGGGCACATGAGATAAGAGTTAGTAATACGATACACTGATACTTAAAATTCATAACTACAAAATTAACGTTTATTTCATTCATAACTAGCGAATTAACATATTGTAAACTTATTTATATTGTGTTAATTTATGTCATTTGATTCCAAGGATCGTTTAATAAAAGTCATAATAATAATAATATTTGTACTTTTTACGTTTGTATCTAACCAAACAACTTCATCTAGTGATAGGATGCTACGTTATTATTAAAAATGGCGTTTATGACACACACATACTCACAGATCTGGGTAATTATTATCATTATTATTCCGTGACACATCACACAATTTTGGTACACTTTGAGTAAGACAAAAACATTGCGACATTTGATATGCCAATAAACTGACACATTTTTTAAGTTTTCTACACTAGCAATCGGACACGTAGTTTCATCTGTGATCGCCAGGAGGTACATGTTAAATGAAAATGTCTGAATATGGCATGTGAAACCCTATACAGTAAGTTTGGGCGGAAATGAATTATTCGCTTGACGTCTGCTACATCATAAATGGCAGACGCATATGAATATTTATAAAGCAAAAAAACAAACAAAAAACATTTATTTGTTTAAACTTTTGTAGCGTTGAAGACATCAAACCAATAATCCATTTCCGCCCATATCTGATGCAGTTTCACGTTACAAAGGTAGAATTGCACCTAACACATTAAAAAAATGTTTTTAAGTAATTTTTGACAAAAATTCTACTTAACACCCTTCAATGACATCTTGTTCAATGACCCATTGTATACACCAGGCCCGTCAATTTATTTCTATAACTTTGTAATTACCAAACGATAGCATAATAATCAGTAAAGAACAGATAATTTGAACTAAGTGAATTTTAACTAGTTGTCAGTGTTTACGCCAGGCATCTCTGAAAAATGTCGCACTAAACATGTAAACAATAATTCACCAATGCAACGCAATTTAACAGAATGAAGACCTAACACCTATAAACCTAACACGGAATTTTATTGGTCATTTCTAACAATACTTAGAGATTCCTACTTGCAAATTCTTCAACTAAACTTTCAAGTGCAATATCATTAATCAGTCCCCCCAACGTACTGTGTATCACGTTTATCAATGTCTAATTTTTCTTTTTTGTACAAACAATCAATATTGAAGAATGAATTAAAATTTCATGTTTTAATTTCAGCAGTTGTACATATTTAACAAACAAATCCAAATTTAGGAAGAGCAATCACGTAATAAAAGAGCTGAATAATGTTAATGAAGATCACTACGGTACTCTTAACCTTTTCTTGCATTATCGTATACTGTATACTTTTCTGGAGTAAAATTATCTTATTACCAACATAACTTTGTAATATGTGCAATTTAAATCAAAACTTATTCAATAATAATAAAGTATCAAAAAAAAAACCATTACAATCATTTCTAAATTCCGTTTTAAAAATATCTTAAACAATCACACGTGAAAAAATATAAAATCAATTGCAAAATTTTGGATTTAGCCCAGTTTTCAGGAATTTCTTTTGGTTAAAAATTGCGACATTGGATCTAAAACAAGGTGGTACCCGGGTAAATATTTCACTGCGAAATCGTTGCTTTCTACAACAATCATAAAGAGTTGACACTCGAGGACAGAGAAATCATAGATGCAAGAAGATTGGCAACAAGACATCATCCAAGGTCTCGACTACTAAGTCAATAACGAGAAAGTGGAGAAAAAACTTCATCTCGAGAAAACACAAATGCACTACAACCACTTTCTATATACCAACTATTGTCTCAGAAGTTCGCAAGAACGTAATATAGACGTTAGTGCACACATTTCGAAACCAAAGATAGTAATAGTCTCTCCCAAGAAACCTTTTATCAACAACGTCAACAAAACGAAAACGAATAAACCCAAAAACATATTAGATGACTGGAAGGTCACGCGATAAAACAAAACATATTTACAAGTAACGAGTTAATCAAATTGTCTTTGTTTTTTGTTTTTCTTTCTCTTCAGAAAAATGAAGTCATAAAAACAAGTACGTTAAA
Source organism: Cryptops parisi (assembly GCA_034695005.1). Lineage (NCBI taxonomy): Eukaryota > Metazoa > Arthropoda > Chilopoda > Scolopendromorpha > Cryptopidae > Cryptops > Cryptops parisi. The sequence goes on from JAQIWH010002039.1 coordinate 17,559, forward strand.
AAATGTTTTTTAAGCATATTCTTTATATACTGTCATATACAGATTCATGTACATATATAATTCAAAAAAAGAAAGTACAGTATTACACTCAACTACATACCCCCACAAACAAACGGTCGATGACCATGTATAAACAACCTTACATCAATAGCATTGATTGAATTGTGTTTATGCTAAAATACTGTCAAGTTAACAGTATCAACAAACGAGAGTCCATATTTCAACCTGGTAAACTGCAAGGATGTATGTCTATTCGACCTGGTCACTAGTACAGTAATTTTTAGAATTTGGGTTAATTTCGATTTTTGTGAATAAAAATGTATGCGAGATTTGAGTAATTCGATGTAAAGAAGGTTTGAGTTATTCCATTTTTGATTTCTGTACGATTTCTACACATTTTTTTTTTATTTATGCAAATTTTGATTAATGCAAATTTCGATTTATACTAATTTTTATTAATTCGAATTTCAATTTATGCGAATTAAAATTTATGCAATCTTTGAGCAACTTGATATTCGATTTATATTCGAGGTTAAAGTTATTATTTAGCTATTTTAACCAGAAGTGACTTTAAAATTGTTTGAAATTAGTGGAATCAAATTCCAATTGAAACAGAAATTGACGTCATTTATCACATTTTACGTGATATACAAGAACATTTTCAAAATTATGCGATTTTATTTGGTAGTACACAAGTGATTAACCACTCCCACAATTGCCGTTTTTCTACAAAGTATACGCTATGTGACGAAAAGCTGGTCTCACACTTTGGAACTATTATTTCTTCCTTTTATGGAAATTTCGATATATACGATTTGTGGTACGTTGGGGTTAGACAACCGATCTCGCTGGTAGGCTACTTGCTTGTACTTGGGTGGCCAAATTAAGTTAGTAAAACAAAAACATACTTAATAGATCATTACTCATTCATTAATCACGCTTTAAAACGTTTTTTTTTTGTTTAATTAAACTAACCATGAATATCAAACGATTCAAAGTATTTTACAAGGAAAAAGCGCCACAAGTCAGATCGGGCGTTTAACCCCAAAATACTTTTTTTTATTTATGTTGGGATTTTCGTATCAGAATTATACTCGAGGACTATCTGTATTTACCAAAATCAGAGAGAAAAGTTTGATATCAATTCTAATCCCATAATTTCTATTGTTTGTATTTAGTAGTTCTAACAAAGAAAAATACCCCTTGGCTATAGTCGAAGCCCTTAATTTGATAACCCTCTCTTTCACTAAAATCAATCTTGTTGATAGTTTGCCAAAGAGTTGTCGACAAACTTTTGTTGTCCGGATATTGATATGGCTGATAATCCAACGCTGAAAAGATAAACTAACACAACTAGAGGATAACGTTCCAAAACAAAATATCGATTTATTTTAAAAAAACAAAAATACTTTTATCGGCAGCAGTTTCATAAACGTATCTCGTTACAAATAGTTTTGATTAGAAATTTCAAACCGTGTCTAACTTTTGAGTGTTTCATTTCGAAAAACAAAAACCGTAGAAAAGTTTCAAGATTAACGTTTCCGCAAAAATCCCTTGCTTAAAACAACGATCATCTTTCATCAAAACGACTAGGTTGTTTAAGAAATTGATTCTTGGATTATGCGTGAAGCCCGAAATGAGTGAAAAACGAGCAGTTTTGTCAAGATGTTGGTTTCCTTGATGCACCTGCACCCTCATGTCTACACAGATTTTATTACGTTTGCTTTTAATCAAAACTAACCTCAAACATCGTTTTTCATTCAGACACAAAGTCGTTGATTTGTTTATTCGTTGCTTCGCTCTAATCATCTAGTATTAGATCGAACGTGCCTATGCAGTGTGATTCAGAATGACTATACCCTACTTTCAGAAGTGATAGAAGGCTTGTAATGAAACATCTTTTGATACTATAGACCGGAAATACTTCCGTAACGAGATACAACGAAATTACGGAAGCATCACCTCTGAACTAATAGCGATTACAACACACCATCTGATGCAGCAGCTTCATTGCATAGCAAGAGTTGTATACAGTGAAGCTGTTCCATTAACATGATGTGTTGTAATCGCTTAATACTGAATATATTTTTTTCCAGTTGGATTGTTGGAATGACAAAACAATCTATTCTGACTATATGAATTTTTGCTTACAACTTTCTAAATATGACTCGATACCTATGACGCATTGTTTAAAATTCAACAATGCTATTTTTTTAAAAAATTAATTTGAAGGTCAATGAAAACATCACCATTCGAAAGATCCCTAAAGAAAGAGAAGTTTTTGATACTTTTCTTAAAGTGATTACATTTGATGTTACATGTTGTTATATCTGTACATAAAATTGAGATCTTGCGAAGTCTAAAAGGTAATGATAAATTAGAATGCCTTGGCTGAGACACCCTGTATATTATATACGTATATTTATTTTAGTTTTTGTATTTGTATTTATTAATTCATACTAGACAAATACACATGTTTTTATCAAAATTCGAATTCAGTTAAAACCAATTTTAAATAGTCAAAACTAAAATTAACTGATCGATTTTAGAATTATCATTTTAAACATGAACTAACCTAACGTTTGCGGTTAAGATTTATCAGGTTTTGACTAATGAGATCGGAATTTAAATGAATTCGGGTTTTGACGGTAACACAAGTTCTTTATCAATAACAACAGATTATTTATATAGTTATAAACTTAACGCTATATTTTATACGTTTCATAGCAAAACCAAACAATTGGAAAACGATTCAACTATATAAAAAAACTTATCAAATAAATAAAATATTAATACTTCGATGGAATCAAGTATATAAAAACTATAAATAAGCGATGTAGTTCTTTATGAAATATTCTTTGTTGAAAATATGCTCCGGCATAGTTTCTATATATACATGGCCCGCGGGCCATACGTTTTAGTGAGTTGTCAACGAGTGATGATGAACTCACCAAACGGAACAATTGAAAACAATTCTTCCAAAATGGCTTGCAAGTGTGGACTAGAAAGAAAAATGATCCCGATTATCCCGAAACGTTTACTCGGTGAAAGGAATTTCTTTTGTCTGAGAGAGTGTTTTTAATTTACGGCATTTTCGTTGCAGGGCATCGTAAATATGAAAAAAGAAAAATATAATTAGCGACAAAGTTTTAGCGTCATTATACGTTCATCATTTCCCTTCAACGCTAATTAAACGTTTCGTAAGAATGCCAAATATTTACAACCTGTACCAGTTGCAAAAAACAAAAGTTTCTGTAAAATTTTTAAAAAATTTCGAAACTTTGAAAAAATGTAAAATTTTTTTTCATAATTTCCTCTTTTATACAGTTTTTTGTACAATGTGGCCCGCGGATCACATGACAGTGTTTTGCCTAGCACTATAACTATTCGATTAACAATGTATCTTAACAATCAAACTGTGAAATACTATAAATAATAATACTTCTGGTGTCAAAATCTATTCTACTAGAGGTGTAATACAAGGCTCCAAACTTTTCCCACCTTATTAATTTTATTATACTCTACATATTAGCTTCACTTGTAAGTGAGTGAGTTGTGAGTTTCTACATACCAAAACAAACCGAAGCGATGGATTTTGATGAATGAATTATCTATGGATTCGTTTTAGTCTATCGAGTGACAGTGGCCATATAGCGTCAATGAAAAGGACGCAAGGAAGTCAAGAACGCTACATTTCATATATCCATTATTCTTTAGACCCTCCTACAGACTAAATGACTCGATAGATTTTGACGAATAAAGTCTTCATGTATCCGTTTTAGTCTCACGAGTTCACTGCCTATATGCTGTTAATTAAAAACCAATATGACGGACGCTATGTGCCAGTATGTGAATAGTATGCTTAAAAAACACTTTTAATGTACTCGTTCTGTACTATCTTTAAACTTCCTATCGTAGGTACTATGTTTACCTATGTTGACGATAACTTCCATTTTGTATAATTACTACCCCGATTACCATCAAAATATTAAGGTTACTATTAAATCGTTTCAAATAAATAAATAAAAATAGCTTTTGTAAATTTTTCTCAACAACTAGACTGTCGACAGCAAGACAATTTCAGTGTTTGTATGTACGTACCAATATATACGTCACACAAAATCGCATATGTGGAAAACTTTCAAGGTCACCCTGTAGAATGATATGAACCCGCGGGCAAAATGTGTGTTCTTATAGCATTACAGTTGTACATTACAAACATTACGTTTTTATATATTACATTTAACGTACAAAAATATATTTTTTATACATCTCAAAAAGTATAATAAGCGCCTTAAGGTAAAACTAATGACGTCTTATCTCGGTTTAACTTTATCATTCTTATCAGCAAGACGCAAACGCCATATGGTGCCCAGCTCCTTAATTAACTCGTTTGCGTGTATTTATTCGATACTCTTCCCCCTCCTTTTTTAACCCCTTTTTATTTTTACCCATCTTCTGCTTGAATTACAACAACGTCGTTTCTTTTATTATTCCTTTTCCAATTGACGACATCCATTAACCTTTCGCATAGGCGAAACATACTCTTCATTTTGCACAAATTATCGCCGTTAATTAAACTTTAGACACATTTAAAAATGAAAAAGTAAATAAAACGAGATACATAAATTATTACCATAAATCACAGGTAATGATGATAAATCACATTTTGTTGGTATTTACATATAACTATATAACACATAAATAAATTGTAAGGTTGAAATTTTTATCAACCCAGATCATTAATGAAAAGTCTGGTGAAAAGAAAGATTCGTTTAGATTCCATGTACGTTCGAAGCGTGTCTGTTTGTGAAGCTATCAGATTTAATACATGTTTTAAATAGAGTTCTCTCTTCACGAAAAACGTAAAGGAGCAGAGTTCAAAAATAAGGTTGTTGAAACGTCTTCAAAAGTTTTCCTCGCAGCCTCGAGGTAGAGTGTGTGTAATAATAACATTTTATCTGTAACGCGAGTTGGCCTCGGGATCACTCTTTTCAAAAAGTCAACTTCGTTCGCAGCCGAAATATTGACCCTTTTTCTTCTTCACAACTCTACTGTTAGGTTTACTACTACTACTAACAGACATTCGGTAACTTGTACGAGAAATTCTATTATATTTGCGTTGACAATTTTCTGCGCAGATGTTTCAAAGATATGACAAAAGTTTGTGCAACCAACTTCTCACCACACAACTTGAATAGAGAACAAACACACTTTGTTAGAGGACAACGTTTCAATTGTCACCAGCTTAAATATACGACTTTGTTATTCACGAAGAAAGTACCAAATTACCAAAGTACCGAAGTACAAAAATATCAATTGTTATCAGTTTAAATATACTGTTATTCACGGAGAAAGTACCAAATTTCCAAAATGTCAAAGTACCGAAGTACCAAAGTATCAAAATCACAAAGTACAAAAATATCAAAATGTCAAAGTGCCAAAGTACTAACGCAAAGTACCGAATACTTTTAATGCAAACGAATTTATTACTTGAGAGGAGAACCAAAAGAAGTTAAACAAGTCATTATGTATGTACATACAGATATACTGTATGTACTTACATAATGCAACAATTTTGTATTTCTGCAAGTTTGGTATATGCGAATTTCAATTTATGCGACTTCAAACTTATGCAATCATCCAGTAATTCGATATTCAATTTATGCGTGTTTTGAGTGATTCTATTTTTGATTTCTGCACGGTTCGATTTATGCGAATTTTAATTCATGCGACTATTAAGTCGCATAAGGTACTCTTATCTTGAATCGGATATTTGATATATGAGTAACTTCATTTTTGATTTCTGCAAGTTTCGATTTATTTATTTATATATGCGATTTTTTACATTAGAATAAATATAAAACTCTTTTTGATTTATGCGAAAAACTTATGCGGTTCTCGTTTTATGAGGTTTTTTGGTACATTGTACTATAAACAATATTCTCATAAACGACTGTAAATGACAGTATACGTTCAATTCCTAGCTCACTCAAAAAATGCACAACTAACTCACAAACTCACTCACAAGTGAAGCTAATATACAAAGAGTATAAAAGAATTATGTTACGTAACGAAAAAGATACGTAACCAACTTTTTCGATTGCCACTCAAAACATAATCTCATTGTGAGACGATGATAAATCTGTATAATGACATCAGGAAAAAGGAACAACAGAGTGATTGGCGATGACCCTGTAAAACGGTTGTACAAATATGATAACACTGTCATAAAGTTTGATGGGTAAGAAGTTCGCTGAAAAAAGACAGAATCTGCGATGATGGAAACTAATGGAAATAAACCATTTGTGGAATTCATTGTTTACCACCATTGGCTAAGGTCAGAGTTGATTGAATAGACAGAATGTCAACAGAAGTGCACATCCGTTTTCGGAAAGTACAGTTCCAATGTAAACAACGGATATAAGTTCAACGACAAATAAAAGAGATGAGTTATCTCCACAGCACTATTACGTCACAAAAAGAAATGGCAAAATCGTTTTATTAAATATTGTTAGGGTTCTTAATGGATAAAAAGTAATTCTATGATATAATGATTAAATAAATAAAAATAAAATTAGTAAGATAAAATGGTATAATATAAATTATGATATACAGTATATGTCATAAGATTCATATTGGTTGAAATGATTCAACATCTTTGAGATCTTTATGGTAGGTTCCCAATGATCTACAGAGTTGAAATTTTGAACATAGGTTGGGGTCGTGGAACATTTTGCTGTATCAAATTTAGACGGATCAATGTCCGGTCAATTCTGAAACTTTGTCACACGAAGGGTCACTTTTCCCTCGAAAAGTGTTTGCTGGCGATATACCTACTTTTTGAGCCATTTCAAGTCACCACACGTTGTACACAAAGATAAATATTTTTTTTTATATGTAATTTACTACGTACTTTATAAATCCACTACCAGCCATTGATGATCGAGAGTATAAAACTGATTCATCCAAATAAACACTTGACATATTTCAGCAAAAAATATATTTTACGTGTTTGTTTCAGTAATTACGAGGTTGCAAAAGAGGTTATCAAAAACGTAAATTTTTAAATCACTTGTTTCAGCTCTGTAGGTCATTGAAAACCTAAAAAAACAGCTCAAATATGTTAAACCACTTCAACCTGCAAGCAAGTTAATAAAAAAGGTTAAAAAGTGGCATTAATATAAATAAAGACCCAAATTGTTGGTTTGTTCCTCTTGTCTGTCTGTTATACTAGTAATGATTACCATAACATGAGTGTAAACATTCCCTTAAATTATTATTTTTTAGAAACCAAAATAAATTCCAGTGTTCTATATATATATATATCAAAATTAAGTTGATAACTTAAAATGAACGCGTCATGTTTTTAATCACCATTTATTTCAATAACGGAAATTTTAATATTGCGGGACAGTGTTTTGTTATTACAAAGAATTTACGATCTTTTAATTATGTTTTGTAAATTATACTCTTGTCACTTTGTCTTATAATAATTCAACGTTTAAAAAAATCACTATATTAATTTAAAAGTTAAAAATATAGCATGCATTTGTAAAATATCATTTGTAAATTAATACCACTGAAAATACCACTTAATTTTTTGGCAAAATTGTATTATTCGCGACATTTGATTATTATCGACTACTAATTATACGTGTGACAAACATACTAAAATGAACTGGTTTCTGAAATAGTTTCAGAAATTCGAGATTGTAATATTTTTTAGTAAGTAACCAAATACTAAGATAAATATCTGAGTTGATAAATGGCATAGAATTGAGTATTGGGCTGTACATCCAAAGTTATGGAGTTCAAAATTTAACTACATTCACTAGGTCTCGACTGACTGCGAAGTGACGTATGTATGACGTCCGAACAACAACTGAAAATTGGTTGAAAAAGTTTGACGTGTGAAATGGGCTTAAGAATCGTATCTCTAGACCCGTTAGACCAAAGTTACACGGCACTATGAAGCAATCGGCAACCCTATGAACAAACCATTATGTCATCACCAGTTTCACTAAAATCATGGTTTTCTCAAATTGAAGTTTTTTCGACTTAATTCCCCATGGCTTAAGCCGCTCCAATTGCACGTCACAATCGCGAATGTTTAAATCCGTCGCGAATGTGAATACTTAAAAACGTAATTAAATCTATAAGTGATTTAACGTAATTAAACGTCAGATTAACTGTCAACTAATTAAATGTCACATCCATAATGTCGGATTGAACGTCAAGCAAATTAAAAATCACTTATCTCATTCCACTGACCCATCATTCAAAATTTCGATACGTATGCCACTTACAGAACTATAATATGTAAATTTTATCGATTTTTCTGGCTACACGTATGAACGATGTATTGCAGTGAAACTTTTATCTTTTACATCTATAGCCATAGGAGAAGTATGACAATAAACCTTTTTAAAGTATAGCCAAGAAAGGCACGTTTAAGGTGGCACAATGTGGTCAATGGATAAAGATTAGGCTTTAAAAATCGATTTCCAATTTAACATCCTTTCAAGTTTTTTCTTTCCTTTTTAACAACAAGAAAAGAATCTTGGTTTATTTTCACCCGTAAATAAAAACGAAAAAATAAAAATTATAGAAAAAAAAGTAAGTAAAAAAAATAATAATAAGAGAGGAAAAAATCATGTTGTTTTCCACAACTTCAAAAATATATATGTCAAGTCGGGTGAAAAAGCAATGTTATGGGGAAGGATTACGTGCCAACTGCACCGCTGGATTCCAGCCACGGATTTTTTTCAACAAAGGAAAGGAAGAATAATAACAATAAAGTTTGTACCAAAAATTATATATATGTATTTATATACTGTAATATATAGTTATATATAAAAATTGAGGGGAGAGGTCAGAAAGTTGGTGTAGAAAAATAGTTGATCAATTCAATTCGACAAAAATGTGTGTGTGATACCTTCCGTGGTTTAAAGTTGATATCACACCTATGGCTACCTTAAAAGGGGAGGGGGTGTTTTAAACGCTTATAACCATAAAAGTTATATATTTATAATATTTACAAATTGTGTGGTATAGACTATACAATATATGCATACTATACAGTAGGTTAGATATACCGCATATTGGTACATTGGTTAGTGTAAACACTCAGTTAATTAAGGTTTGTGACGACGTTGTGTACAAATATTTACACAACAAAGATAATTTTACAAATATAGCTATTAAATTTAGCTAAATTCATAATTAAATGATTAATAAAACCATCACTCTTCAGGCTTCTAACAAATACAATTTTAGGTAGGGCAACTCCAGTGTTTTGTAGATAACTCGGACGTCAGCTTTGCTAACCAGTTATTATTGCATAGGAAAGCAAATGCTGTCACAAATGCCTACAAATTGTACCGTTTGTCACATAAAAATTGCGTGTATCAGAAAGTCTTTACAGTA
>JAQIWH010002040.1:0-26985 GCA_034695005.1 Cryptops parisi
GACTGGCAACGTAGCGTTGGATCTGGCAACACTGGGGACGCGTGATGTTATATTGTTAGAATGTAAACACACGATATTTTAGTACATTTCGATATAAAAGCCTTTTTTAAAAAAGTTTTTTTGCCATTAATTTATTCTTAAATACGGTTTTGTTTGAAATTCTCTTCAAATTAAAAAAAAAAATATATTAATTTTTTTCTAAAACATAATTTTTTTCCTGAATTCTTTTTAACAAATTTTAATGCTTAAAGGCCTTCTGACACGCAATGTTTGGCATGTAGAGCAATTTGTAAACAATCGTGACGTCAGCTTTTTGCTCAACCCATGAAAAGTGGTTGACCAGAAGCTGACAAAGTTTTCCACAAATACTCCACTTGCTACACTAAACATTGCGTTTGAGACCTTTACATTGTACTCTTTTAGTAACTAAATTCAATTACATTTTATATAAATTTTTTAACTGAAATCGTTAACATTCAAAATGAAATTCTTTAGTAATACAGTGAGTAATGACAATTTAGAAAGGTTTTTATAAAATTTTTAATAACTGATATCAAAAATGTAACCAAAATGTAAATGTTATCAAAAATATAAACAGAAATATTTTTCGGGAAGAACCCACACATTTTGAGGGAGCAAACGCTAAAAATTAAAGACAAGACATGCTTTTTTGACATGGACAGTGTTAAGTTTCATGTCCTAAAAAAATTACGTGTAGGGCCCGGGCCACCTGGGCCCTTCCCCTGGCTAAGGCCCTGGGTATCACCGATAAGCCCTGGGTGTAAATATCAAAACTCAATTATTTTCCAAAGACAAGCAAATTTCACAAATTATTCATTCAATAGAAAGATATTCATTAAGTTTACACAGCATGTTTTTCAATAGAGGGGTCGATTACTAAAAGGTAGTTAAGTCGCCCGAACTCCAATTCGACAAAAATTCAACAAAAAGCAAAAAGTTGAAAGTTATATGTATTGTTAGAACCACATAATGAATTGTTAACTGCACGATCTCTTCGGGAGTGATTTGGCTTCAAATTTGAACGTACCGGTAATAAGGGGGCTAAGTCCATGGACGAAACTGATATTTACTGGCTATTGTTCGTGGTAAAACTGATCTAAGTCCGTGGGATGTTCAGAGTGGGTCAGTAGCAACATCTATTGTCTTAAAATGTAATTCGTTGAAAAAATTCAAAATTTTGACTTAGCCACCTTTTAGGACTCGCCCCCTCAATTACTAGTTAGTAGCACTAAATATGTTAACTATTCTAAATAAAAACTGACTTAAACATGTTATTAGTTTATAACCAAATTATTCAGTTTATTTGTTTCAATTATAACATTGTATAAATTAAAGAAACAATTATGGATGTGGTTCGATACACTGTACTGTCGGTTATCCGGCTAGTGCAAAATTATATTAGAATATCAAAAAATTCGCTAACACATAAATTAAACTTAATTTAATAACAGCGTAATAGCTTTGTATGTAATGTGAAATATTGAATTGAATTGAATTTATTGAACGCTCAAAATGAGCAAAATGGGCAAAGGTTATCACACTTACCAGTACTGAGCTCTATTTCTTTGGACTTTTGGCGATGTCCTAGCACCCTAAATTGCGGCAACTGCACTTCCGGAGATATTCCGACCGAATTTGGACCCTTGTTCCAAATGTAACGAATGTCCGTCATTGTGTACCCAACTAAGAAAAACAAACAGAACATAAATACTTCGACAAATTTTTAACTTAAACATTTACACAAAAAAAATACAAAAAAACTTACAAAGAGACAATGATCGAATTATTTAAACCAGAAGGAAAGAAAAACTCCAAACTGATTAAGCCAACATAGGCTTGTCGGAGTCATTTCTCCCTTTTTAACTCAACCAACATACCCATCTTTCAATCCAGCAACCATAAAATCCAGCAAATAGGCCAAACCAAAAAACTTTTTCGAAATCGTTTGAAACTTTCTGATGATCCAACTCCTGTCCGATTGATCTATTTAATTCCAGCATCTTATATCACGCATAAGATCGAGTTCTGAGCATGACTCGTTTAACCCCCTCCCCCCCGCTTAACTGTTCAGGATTGTTGGTTGAAAATCTTGTCACGTTATTTTTAATAAATTTAGGTGATTTTGAAAACGGTTTGACAAGAACCAGACGTCACAGTGGTTCACAAATTGCTCGACTTCCACACTGAAAATTGCGTGTGACAGTAGGCTTTACGATTTTTAGTTTACCACTGATTATTAGTACCGGTATACAGAAACACAAACTTTTCGATTGCCTTAAGTCTTAGAGTCTATAATGTTGAAGTTCAATTAAGTAATGAGTAACATTACAATATAACAAAATATACTTTACGTTGTTCTTTAGGACTAGTTAAAATGTTTTTCTTAATCATAAACTATCAGAAAACTACGGATAAAGTTCAGATTCGACAAGGTTTTGTCTGACGCATAAAAAATAATTTACAGCTGAATAAAAACCATAGTTTCAATACAATTGACTATTAAATGGGCACAGTGTTGATTTATTTAAATGACTCGAAACCTACGGTTGAATAAATATCGGCTAATAGTTCGAAAAAAAGTGAAACTAACCGATATGACAATTATTCGAAATAACTCGATTCATTTATCAACGAGTAGTATGATGAGTGGCATTTTTTGCAGAAATGGCTTCCCTGTCAATTAAGCTTATTCCTCCTATAATCGCTGCGTGTAAAAATGCACAGCCTCCAAAAAAATGGGGTCCTTTATATTATCGCATAAATATTTTCGCGTGTCACTAATGAGTTCGGCTTTTCCGACCATGATTGGTTTCACGCCAACTAACACAATTCGCACTAGTTAACTATTTTTTTTATATTATTTTTCCTATTCCTTCATTTTCACAACCCAATGCATAAATCATGCAGCTAAAACGGCAATTATGAATCGTTTCGTGGTTATTTGAAGAGCCCTATAAATAAAGTTACAAAGGGCTTATCTAAATTGGCACAGCAGTTTTTATTCTTTTTCATACAAAAAAAAAGCAGCTCAGGGACATGAAACGTATGCAAATACATTGTGATTGTCTGCACGCATGTTGCATTAAGACATAAAAAACATAGATAAGTAAATGAATAACGTGAGCAAAAAAAAATTGTTATTGTTCGAATGACATTTCACACTCTGAAATGAACTATTGCAGCAAAGTTATGTGAGAAATTTCCAGGTAGGTGTTGTACGTAAATCACATTTTATTGGGTAAAGAAAGCAACATAAAAAAGATATGGTGACCAAAATGTCGAGTTATTTTAGATTAACCAAAACAACCCTTAACAAAAAAACAAAAAAAAATTCAAAACAATTTCTCATCAATAAATCTCAAAAAAGAACTCAATCAATATTTTTTTTTGAAAATGTTAAAAACTTGTTTTCTAAGTTTAATGATAAAAAAAATGTAAAAAACGAAATTTTCTTTTGTAATGAAAAATGATTTTTTTTTGGAAGAAAGTTCAACTTCAATGATTAAAGTTAATGAAAAAATGTCCCTTTGAAAAACAAGAGTTGTAGATCAAATTGATCTATGAGATAAACAAAATACTAAGTTCGGTGGGGTTTTTTTCCCCTCAGAATTTATAGAAGGTGAAAATAACATGTTTACTTGCATACATTAAAAAGCATAACTTGGTTTCTTTCACTATTCAAGATGTGCAAAAAGCAATGCAGACTTTTTTCAGCTAGAAGTTAAAAAAATCTATATTCATGTATAAATTTATATTCAGTAGTTACCACAATGCATTCTAAACTTAGCACTCTAAAAATAATTACAAAACCAAAAAGTCGTAGTCCACTACAAGGAGGGCTTTGATTAATGTCATGTTTACGTTCTTTGCAAACTTCGCTAAATCGAAAATCGCATATAAGGAACTTGCATTAATGTGGCAATAAACTTAATGCGTTTTTAAAATTATACTTCTGCAAAAGAAAGAGGTATCTTAAAAAAACCGTACGTACTGTGTTGGCTGAGTGTAGAACAAAAGCCCTCCTCGGACAAAATCCCTCTTGGCCAAAAGCCCTTTGGACAAAGGCCCTCAGTTAAAATGCAAAGTAAGACAAAAGCCCCTTAGTTGGTTATATTAAAAACAAAATAAAAGTCATTTTGAAAAATATATTTACGTTTTGTGTTTTGCCACAACTGGCATTTTTATTGTTCAAAATTTTATTGGAGGGCTTTTGTCCTAGGACCTAGGGGGCTTTTGTCCGGACCCCGTGTTTGATTTCGTGGTTTTCACCAGTTTTAAATCACAAACCGACGTTTCTTACTATAAATTTTAGAGGTAGTTCCTATATTCTAAGTGGCGGTAGTTCCTTTCCTATAACTATGTAAAATATACAAGTAGTTTCTTATACTGTAGTTCTAATACAGGAACTCCTCGATTCAAAATAATGAGATAAGAAGCAGGTATATGTGTAAGAAGTAATTCTAAAAATTCCAACAGTAAAAAAAAACCGCAATCCTAAGGAGGTTGTGGATTTATGCAACGGTTACCCGAAATCGCCTATACCGAAATTCCCACGGAGTAGAAACACTTCAGCGATTATTTTATTTATGTGAGTTCGAAAAAGGAATTTTGCTAAATTCTTACGCGACAAGATAAATTCTTCTTAATCGTTATATGCGAAACAATTTCGGTTTTATGTGTTTGTATGCAATGGGGTACAAAATACTGAACTTCCGCAATCAATTTTGAACTTACACGAGGTTTCATTAACGTAATTCATTCTTACATAAAATTCATTCTTAACAACACTGCTTTCTAACAACGTCATTGTAAACTTACAAATAATCACGGATTCTGGAAAAAAAAGATCACAAAAGAAAGTAAGTTAGTATAGCACGATTTTTTGGCTCATTAATAAATTTTTATTTAAAAAATCCATTAACAATATTATTTAAATTGACAAATATTCGTTGATAATAGTATTACATTGACGATATTACAAAACCCAGTGAGATGTGTTGGAATACCAAATTTATAATCTATGAAATTTAAATTACATATTAAGAATAAAGAAACAAACAACGGTGCTTTATGTATTTGAAGATTTCATAACTGAAATTTTATACTCCGTATCTATTAATCAATTAATTACATTTTTTGTTTTAAAGTCAGTCGAGATGACATTTTCTTACCCGATTTTTTAAGCATGATTTTCATATAGGCTACTGTACTAGGCATACCGATATATCATTTAGGCATCAATCTTCAAAGTAAGACGATACTACGGGTACCCTTATAACAGCAAAATATAAACACGTGTTAAAAGATACCTAGCGTGGTGCTTACGATAAAAAAATCGCCCAAATGAGCTTCTACTTTTCGTGTAAAACAGAAATGGCGCCCATCGTTCAACCAATTTCGCCACCATGCAACCATTACTTGCGCAAGACGTCGTAAACAGACAGATGAGATTTGAGGCTTGAAAATTCTCAACCTCATTTTCTTTAACCACCTAACTTTCCGTCTTGCGGTTACGACGACCAATAACTCAAAGGGTTATTTTAGGGCTTAAATCTCGAGGCGAGCACGTTCGTCGCCTTAATACTCGACCCAAAGATGGATTACCCTATCCCAGTATTCTCAGGCCTCCACGGGGTCTCGCCCATCATCCATGTGCTTATTGATGACGTGCAAAAGGTGGTTTGCAAAAAGGTCTTTAGGTGCACCTAGGGATGTTAAGGAAAAAATACTATGCATAAAAAAAAAAGAAAGATTGTGGTTGGCTGGTGAAAAAGCAACACGATGAATTTTTAAAACAGCTTGTGGTAAAAAAACATTGCTTATTTGTAAAAAAAGTAAAAATAATTATTTCATTCAATACGGACTGTAAACTTATCATTATATGTAGTAGTTACTATTATTTAATAGTTATTATTATTTGTTAGTTACTATGGTATTTGGTAGTTACCATGCTAAATAAAAATGCACACGTGATCTACTGTTAATTACCATCATACAGTAGAAAGCAGTTATCCTCATTGTTTGTATATTACTATGAAACTAGCTGAAATACGCGGCGTCGACCATGACCACGTGTTTCTAAACAATAAACCACAGCAATGGAAACAATAAACTTAATCCAGCCTTAGCAACCTCTTCCTAACAACATAAGTCTAAATGTAAATAAATAATCATGATTTTGAGAAGAAAGTCATAACAATGGACATATTCAAATGACCATATCTCGGAATTGACACCACATAGAGAGCTGAAAATACACCCGTTGGCTAGCTAGATATTCGCAAGAAATATGCGACTGAAAAGTGTGGTCCCGATCGGTGCAGCGGTTTAAGAGCTTCACGACCGCAAACAAACAAACATATTTTCATTTTTTATATACAAGTACTGTATATAGATATAGGAAGTACATTAAAGTTTGAGACCCCTGGTCTGTGCATTCAACAAATCTGTGCATTTGTTAATCGTGTTTTTTGTACAATAATATCCGAGTATTTTTTGAAAACCTTTCCCGTAAATCGCGGTATGTTGAAAACTCGATGAATTGTCTGGAGACAGTCTAGAATCCTTGCCAATACTTGGAATTACAAATCCGAGGTGAGGGTGAGAGAAAAAGGGGGAGTGAAAAAGATAGAAGAGAAAAAAGACTCAATTAATTAAGTCGATAAGATCTTCTTAAAGCCAAGGAAAGCGATTGCTTTTGACGTTTCCATTTTCGGGATTAACTGGAAAGAAACGCCTTTTGATACACTACATCCAACACTTCCAGGATAAAAAAAAAACAAAAACAAAAACTTACTTATTTCCTCACCTGTTATAGTTTACTATTCCTAGTCGTAACAAAATATAGTTAATTATTTTAATGTTTAAATGTTGTCATAGGTTGAATAGTGAAACTAGTTGAATATTAAGAAGTACCCCTGTGTTGAAAAATTAACGCACACTGTTTGCACTTCGTGTACTTTATAATATTTTATAAATACGATGTTATAAAAGTCGTGTTTTATTTCAAACACACTTTTTGAATGAATGGTATAGTTCATTTTTGCGTTTGCTATTGTTGAAATCCAAAACAACCTCACAAATGTTTTTATATTCTTTATATTAGCTTCACTTGTGAGTGAGTGAGTTGTGAGTTATGAGTTTTTACAAGCAAAACAAAACGCTTCGATGGATTTTGATGATTGATGAATGAGTTGTTTATGGATTTGTCTTAGTTTATCAAGTGACACTGGCTATATGACGTCAATTAAAGCCAATATGGCGGACGTTACATGTCATATTCTATTATTCTCTAGATCCTTCTACAGGCTAAATGGTAGAATGGATTTTGATGAATGAGGTGTCCATTGATCTGTCATAATCTCAAGAGTGCCACTACGTACATGCTGTTCAGTAAAAACCAATATGGCGAACGCTATGTGCTAGTATAAAAAGAATGCTTAAAAGAGCATTTTAATGTACTTGTTTCTTTCTTACTAACTACCCAACTACCTACCTACCATACTTTCACTTTTCACATCGTACACTCAAAAGTAAAGTTAAAGGAAAAGTGGGTAATAAAAATAGTCATTTATAACATATAGAGAGAACTGTGTAAATATATACTGTGTAAAAATAAATGTATATTTATATTTAATGTATATTTCATGTACAATATTATGAAACATACTTATCAATAAAAATACAGTGTTGTATATTTCTGAGCACCAAAGATGAAGATTCGAGTTATGTTGCACTAAATTTAAAACAAAACTGAAAAATAGCCATTCGTTAAATGTTAACCTAATTCAATCCGCCAGCCAATCACGACCACGTCACTGGTAGGATTTCATTAATCTCAAGTGACACCAAATTTGACCCTACTTTAACCCCAGGTTAAATTTACCTTACAGTTGAGATTTGGCGTTAGTGCAACTGGTCCCTAACTCTCTTTTGTGAAACTTTGTCTACGTCAATCACATTTCAAGAGGATGATACTACACTGCAGCCACTAATACAAGGCTAATCAGTATTTTCTCTAAGATCCAGTAAACAATGCGACCTTAATGACATCACGTGAAAAAGAGGCTAAGTTTGCGCTTGGGTTAGCATTTCCTATGTTATTCAGTTCTCCTTCCAGAGCCTTGCGGTCGCCCACTTAGGGGCTGGCCTTTTGCTTCTAGGAACCTTTTGGGCGATGCACTGAGACTCTCCAAAGTAGAACTGTGATTATTCTCTTGAGAACTGCTTCCAGTGGCTTGGCACAATGCCTACACACCGGCCAATCATCGAGACCTCCAAATACGTCCCACTGGTCAAATCGATTCAAATGCATTTCTATGCTAAACAAACCCCTCGATGGACAATAAAAGCAATGGTTGTAAAGTTGAGTTAGGGTTAACGACACGGAAAGTTAAATCAAATGGAAATCCCAAATATGAACCTGGAAAGACACACAGCCATGTTGCTTAAATTGTCTATAACATTTTTTTATCATTAATCTACGATGGCCAATTGTTCGCGTGTGATAGTTCGGAAAAATACAACTTCATGTTGAAGGCCCAATGTTTATTAAAGTAACAGAAAAGAGATTATTGTTTTATAGCTGAATTACACTTACGTCTGTTTGATAAAAAATGTGAACATTGGCACTGGATATAATTATTTAGAATAATGCAATAAAATGTGAAATTTTTATGTATACCGTAAGTCCATCAGTTTATAAGAGAATTTGTTTGTCTGTACGGGCACCACACAATGAAAAAGTGAGCGTACTTTGAAGAAATTTACTTTAGCCCATCCAAATATTTACTGTTCCTTTCCTTTAAAAGACGCTTAGCAATTAAGGCCCATTCAATTTAAGATGTAGGCTATTGTCTATTCACTCTATTTTATATTGAAAGATCAAGCAGGATAGAGGTTGTGAGGAAGCAGCGAATACGCGAATCTGAAAAACCATGGCTTGCAAATGTTGAAAAGTTTAATGAAAAATTATGTTCCATAAAAAATTTGTGAAAATCGAAAATCGCAAGTCGAAATATTTCCACAAGATAGAAAAACGATTCCAGCGAGAGAGCCAACATTTGCACTACACGCGTGGTGTATGCGTTAATAAGGGAAGAAAACAACAGTTGCAGGAGTTTTCAGTCACTTGTAATCGATAGCAAAATAACAGTGTTTCGGATACAGGCCTAACGAGCATCTGGAAACATTTCACCTTTCAAATAATAGTGATATTACTTTCACGGAATAAATCGAGTATCCCTTTAATTCTTTTGTTTATACGGTACTTATTATACTTGTACTTGTGTGTGAGTGAGTGAGTTTCTACATATAAAAACAAAATTACTCGATGTTTTGCCGATTCCTGTTCGCCAAAGCAAAGGAGTGAACCCAAAAGGCAAAAGGGGGAGGTGCCATATCATAATACACTTATAAAAATAATTTATTAGCAATCCAAGAGAAGAAATGAAATTTCAAAAGATTTGAAATGACAAGACACATATTGCTATATTTCTTTATATTCCCAGTCTATTTGGAACCCAAATATTAAAAAATATTTTTGTAATAAACAATAAATATTTATTTTAACATTAACTCCTTATCCAAAAAATAAAAGCAAAACATCTTATTTTACTTATTTCAAGAATAAACCAGTCCAAAAAAAAACAACTTAAAATAAACAATATTTAGGAACGTTTTAATCATTTGTTGATTAATAATAATCCTCAATAAATAAATAAATTAATTATCCAAAGCTATTGTTAATGTCAATAGTTTTGCGATAATGTATCGATTTCTATGTTAAAATGACATATTACCTACCTACTTCAAATAAACCAAAATTTCGGATAAGTGCTAATAGGATAATCGAGTTTTTAGTGCAATATTTTATAAATAGTGTATATAGAAATATATCTCAGAATATACCATAAAAATATATCAATCATATTGATATACGTCTTGCAATGTCAAATCTGTTGATCTCTTGGCTTCCTAATAAATTATTTTTTATGAGTGTATTATGATATGACTCCTTCCCCTTTAAATTTGTTCCCCTCCCTTGCGTTCGGTAAAACAGGATTCGGCGAAACAAGACTTCCAGTTTCGCCGAAAATGGCAACAGGTGCTAATTGGTCGCATTCGGCAAAACAGGATTCGGCGAAACAGCATGCACTCGATTCGTCTTGGAGACCAGAGTAACCCTGGTTCATGGCATCAAGGAAAAACCAATATGGTGGACGCTACATGCCATAAATGCATTATTCTTTAAACTCTCCTACAAGCTAAATGGCACGATGAATTTTGGTGAGTGAGGTGTCCACAGATCCGTCTTATTCTCACGCGTGACACTGGCTATATTGCATCAATAAAAACTGAATATGGCGGACGCTATATGCCAGTATATAAAGATTGTGCATACAAAAATAAGACGACTCGGTGGATTTTGATGAATGAGGTGTCTATTGATTCGTTTTAGTGTATCAAATGTCATTGCCTATATGTTAATAAAAAAGCAACATGTCGGACGCTAAATGCTAGTAAAGAGTATGCTTAAAAAGATTTTTTAACGTACTTGCTTATGGTCACGCTACATTAGTTATTAGAAGTCCCACACCTTAATTGAACTCAACAAAAGACCTTCAAAGTGGCTATTTAGCTGCTAAAAGAAAATGTTATCCTTACTTTCTAAACTCAAAAAATGAAATTTCTTATTCCAACAAAGATTAACCGGTAAAGTTAACACACTGAAATAAAAAAAAACCAGTAAGACGTTTACGGTCACAAGAAGCACACAAGCCCATCTGTTTATTTTCAAGCTCAAGAAAAACAGTTTCTTTTTCTAGAAAAATTGTTCAGTGCTAATCTTTGTTGACACAGGGCTTCGAAAAAGCGAAACTTTTAAAGATTTTCACATACAACTGCAAAAATAAAAATAAAAATAAAAATAAAACGGAAGCAACGTTTTGTTTTAAAAATGCACACTTTGTAAAACTAAACAATTCATCAACGTGACAATGTTTATCTTCCATTTAATGTTTGATAAGGAACTTCGTTCAAATGGTGACAGTAAAACTTCTGAGTAAGACCATTTAAAAACAACGTTGAAGTTGATTTCACATGCAACAATATGACCCTCCTAAAAAGGTTATTACGGTCCATACAAAACATTCTTTGCATAATGATTGATGTGTTGTAAATTTATATACGGTACGGTATTTATCAAAACTTTTATTATTCACTATTTATAATATTACTAGCAATGCTTTCACGGCTTCGTCCGCGCACTATTCTGGAACCGAACCACAGCTGACACCTGAACGATTTTTTCATAGATGGTAAAATAATACATAAACAAATTGAATGTTTTTTTCTTCTAATGGTTATTCTTCCCAGATAACTGATAAACTATTAAGAAACTACTGCATTAATTTAGAGAAATCTCCTTATCGTTATCCAGAACTGTTAAATCCTTGAACAAAGTAATTTCATGAGCCACATGACAAAAAAAAAAAACAATTTAGAAATCAGTTCAGGAGTTCTTGAAATCTGCGTGACAAAGCTAAAAAGGCACTTTCCTTTTATATACAAGTATACTGTATATAGGAGATGGTTAAAAACAAGTAATAGGAAAATACTTCGTTTTTTAGTAAAAAGTATCTATTTGTGAAATATTGTTTTAAATGATGCTATAAATGTTCATGAACGATATGACCATAGACTAAAGAGATATATGACCATAGGTGTTTCTCTTTCATCTATGATATGACATAGACCACGTTCACTTTGGACAACTTTAGCACGAAACCTATTCAAACACAGTCGATAACGTGTATTATACACTAAACACTAGAGCCCTTTATATCTAGTGTATACTCCTCTACACGTTATCGACTGTTTGAATAGTTTTGCACTAAAAGCGTCCAAAGTGAACGCGGTCATATTTATGACTCAATGCGGCTAGTGGAGCAATTTGTAGAGAACTGTGATGTCCGTTTCTGCCGAATGGTTTTCATTGAGCAAAAACTCACGTCACAATTATTCACAAATTTCTCCACTTTCCACTCTAAAAATTGCGTGTGTCTTTAAAGTGACAAAAAATTGCACATTTTTGGTTACCAACAAGTTTACTTATCAGATGTTTATCAATCATCTTTTCATATTCAAATATGAAAAGCTATAAAGTACAAAGACAAATAGCTGACGTCACACGATCGTTACCCTCGACTGAATAAGTCAAAGTTTTGAATTCACAATTCATAATTACTGATAAGGTGACAAATGTATGTTTTTAGCTAACCAAGGGTTTTCCTACCACATGTTTATCAACCATTTTTAGACTTCGAAATGGAAATCTATAGATTTCAAAGTCAAATAGTTGACGTCAGAGGATTCCGGAAGAAATCATTTGAAAATCCCTGTAAATCTTTTTCGATATTTACCTCGGTGACAGTGAGTTATTCATTAAACACGATTGTTTAATCCGTCTCGTTATTTACCGAAACGAACGATCCACAGCTCATTAGCAAAACAGAGATGGAGAGAAAAAGAAAGGGAAAAATTAGTAGTTGAGGAAAAAATTTCAGATTTTGGTCGCAGCAGGATTTCTCTCATTAGTTGAGCCACAATCGAATCGATGAGTTTATGAAATAAATTTATATGGTGTTGTTTACTCGGCCACATTCGGAGCCCAACCCATTCAAACGCACGAGTTTCTTTTTCCAAACTATATAAAAAGAGAAAACCGAGTCACCTGTGCCAATTTATAGTTGACTATTGTTAGGAGACATCAATGTGCAGACGCGAAAGTGGAAACAATAACACTACGTGATGAGATTACCGAAGAATAGATTAACGAAAAATAAACAAAACACACGACTAACTAGATCGAGCTGTTGGTTAAACTTTCAACAAAATAAACAACCGATTGCCCTTTATCAAACCTGAACAAAGTTGTCTGACTTTACAATTAGAATGCTAAGTCAAATAGTGTGTGAAGCTTACAAAAGAATTTGATTTGAAAAGCAATTCTAGTAACTTTCAAATCCGTGTAAATATGCAATTACAATGTTTAATTAATTACACTGTTGTTTTATGTTTAACTTCTTACCGGTATCTATTATTTCATCTAACTGCAAAGGATTAATTTGTAAAGTATTCCTTCATTCTTGAATTTGTTTTTTTTTAATACTGTAGATCTTTTTCCATGTTTTACTGGACAGAAATGAATGACAAACGGGGCAAAACCTCTTATATAATCTTGTCAAAACTACGACATTGAATAAACCTGAATTTACAGAACGTTCTGCAAAACGTTCCTCAGAAATCATGGCCGCAAAAAAACTACAAGCAAAGCATAACGTTAGCATTAGCAAAATTAACCATTTCACTATTATTTTGTAGTTTATCTAATGATGATATAAGGTATAAATAGAAATAAGACATTACCTCTATTTACATTGATTGGAATATATGTGTTACCGTTGAAATACAATGATCCCCGAATAACGACAATATTTCGTTTCAGAATAATTGTCGCTACACAAAACAGTCGCTACACGAGACCTTAAATCAATGGTAATTCACTGTACTAATTACTTTACCTGAATACAGTAAGCCTACTTAAAAAATCATAGGGTAATTCGAGAAATGTTATGTCACGTCTAGTTATTTAGGCTCCTAAGTATTTCTAGGCATACCTCGTATATTAATACATTACAAGAAAATCTATCCGACATAATTTTATTTATTTATTTATTTATTTATTTATTTAAAAACGTTCATCAAGGAACAACCGGACAAATACAGACATAAAAAACACAAACAAAAGTATTACAATGCTTTCCTACTACAGAGTAATTAGAAAATATATTCTTCATGTATAAATATATAGAGCTACATCTATTTCAAAAAAATTCCTGTTAATTTTATTTTATAAATTAAATTAAATGAAACCATACTTGTAAAGTTCAATAAATGTTGTTTTTAGGAAAAAATTAAACAAGAAAAAGTACTTACAGCTTTCAATTTCAATGGTGCATAATTGCCTATCCATTGGAAAATATTGCAGGTTCATGGGGCAAGAAGCGGTGACAGTGAGTCTGAAAAAATAAAATGCAAAAAAAAGTAAATTAATAAAAAAAATGATCGATACATACTTTTCTGTGCTTAATGACAAAATACTCTACGTTGACATTAGATTTGACCTTAAGAATTTTCGATTGCAAAAAGATACAAGTAAATGTCACTGTTGAAATGTTCCACCAAAATCGAATTTCGATGCATTACAACTTCACAAAGCCTTAACTCATTTACAGTGTCAAAGCACTTATGCCGAAGCGCAGCGGGAGTGTATTGCAAAATCCATTATCGCTAAGTTACATTAATGAATCGATAACACATCTTTAACCTATGTCGATACTCTTAAAGTGGAAGTGATGATTTCGAACCTCGGAACTTCGGAAGGTGACGGAAAAACAAAACATAAAACTGTTTATAAACAAAACCATCAAAATAATAAGATAATAGACATGAATAAAATAATAGATTCTGTTTGCAGTATGCAGTCAAGTAAAAGCTAGAGATGTAGGTGATGTCTTGAAGGCTTGAGATGTTGATGCAGTGTCTCGACTTTTCCGAGAATATTTTACCATTAGGAAATAACGAGGAAACTTTGCTCCAGGTAAAAGCTACGAAAACACAAAGCTGCTAAAAGATAACAAGATTACCCCCAATCCTTGGCATTCATGTAGATGACCTTGGTTGTTTCCACCTGTTCTACACTTCAAGATCCATGACTACAAAGCTCATCTAAAGCCTTGACTTTGCCCTCAGTTTCGTCATTTGGCATTTGACATTAATAGATCTTTTACGACAGCTATAATGACTTACCAAGTCGTGTAACTTGGTCCTTTTTTTTACACAACGGGGAGTTTACATAAAATTCAGAATCTTGAACGCTTAATTTACTGAAATTGTTTTTTTATTATAAATTTTTTCATATTTGTCACTCTCCCTCTTGGATTGCAGTAAAAGTTAAAAAATTAACGTATTTGATAATTACTATAAAATAATGAGAGTTCGCAAAAATAATAATCGACATTATACAGGATGGTTAAGACCATTCGTACCATTAATTTTCTTAAACACGGTAGGCGGAGTTATGTGGGATAAAAAATGTAATCATTAATGTTTACCTAAAAAACAAATATATAACTATACAACTTATGAATATACATCTTTGAGTATTAGAAATGTGCATGCATCAAACATAGTGCAGATATGACATGTTTCGAAAACCTTACTCTCACTTCACTTTTTACGTCTACATTATTTCAATCCAATCTATACTTGTGAAAGAATTTATTAAGATAAAGGGCCCGAGTTTTGCCCATGTGCCTAATTTCATATCTCGGTTCTACTGCTAGGACCGGTATGGCTCCAGCACGTCTGCCCAGAAAAAGTCAGAGTTAGTTGTGAAAGTTTGGGCCAAGGAACCTTTTTTTCTCAGATTTTAGTAACATTTTTCGTGTTTTTTATGAATGAGTTCTTTGCAGGGTCATTAATAGTAGTTTTTTACGCCTAGTAAAATTGAATTTTTTTAAGTTTTTGCATGTTATGAGCTTAGGTACGGTGTCAATTAAAAGGTGCGTGAGTTATGCGCCATCGGGTTCACTTGTTGAGGAGGTAGGAGACGCGATGTTAGTTTGAAGGTTTGTTCCTAATTTCGTCCCTCTTCATATTTCATATATTGTTCAGGGGACGAAATTAGGAGCTTATGGTGAACAATGCATTCGCTGCAGAAAATATTTCACGTGAATTCATGAAACATGATTAACAAACGCGTGAAAAATATTTGTGTACTTGTTTGGAAGGCTAAATAATCATCTTTCTTAACTTTTTTTTTCAAGTAAACTTCATAAACTTGAGTTTAAAATTTTCTAAAAGTATAACATGTGGTATTAATTCACTACATTCGACAAATTATGTTCACTTCTCTAGTAACTTTTTGCAAATAATAAGAATGAAGGTAAAAAAACATTTAGTTACCTCATTTTTCATGAGGACATTTTCATGGGAACAAAATTAGGAACACTTTTTTTTTGTTTGCCATTATTAAGTAATAAAATTAACTTTCTTAATTTTATTAACAAGTTTGGAAAATTAACTTGTTGGGTACTAACAATTGATTATACAGACGATTTGTCTTGGTTTCCAGATAAAAAGATAGTTAACGAAGTTAATGTCATACTTGAAACTTTTACGTCATTTAATACGATGTCGAGGTAAGAAACAGTGACTTGTGGGTGATATATGGGCTCTTTACTTCATAGCTTGGCAGATTTAAATTGGCAGACAAAACTAACGCGAGTTACTTTTTTTCAAAGCCACTTGGCCAAGCCCAACTGCAAAGCATATACTGTACTAATAAAAAAATAAAAAAAGTTAAATAAAAGTATCACTCTTAACAAACTTCACTCAATCAAATTTCTAACTTACTTTTCAGATTAATGTTATCATGTATAGACGAAAAGTTATGAATATATAAAAACGACACAAGGACCTTTTCCATACACGTTTTCCACACATAAATATTAGTTGACCAGTTTTACACTGCTGCAACTGAGCATCATTTCCTTGATTTATGCGAGGGTTACGTTTTAGACAAAAACAAAACAAAGACTCGCATAAATCGAAAATTTCATATAACGAAATTCCTATAAAGTGGCAAAATCGCAACTTATGTTGTAACAAAGCCAGCTGTGACTAGCCATAATTAGAATTTCATTTCTGAGAATATTTTTGGAAAACTATTTTCTGCAGTAGATAAAAGTAAGATCATTTCCGACATACAACATGACACAATAGGTAATGTCCATTGTGCCTTACTTTGGATATAATTGGTCTCCGAAGAGCACTAAGCGCCACTGCTGCCCTTGATATCTAAAGGGTTCTTGTTGACACAGCAGCTATTTTTAGTCAAACGCGCCAAAGACAAATTCAATAGCAAGAGCACTATCGATTGGAGGACAGACCTTTTTCCCGTCTGCTGAGGCGGGTAAAAAAAAATAACAAATTTGTCCCAGGAGAAAGTGCCATCTTTCGACAAGTTGGTAGCAGCAAATGGCTGCAAAAATTGTGGGTAGGCCAAAGGCATAATGGAAGTAAATGAAAAAGTACGGCACCTTGGTAAAAGATGGTGCAATGATTCCATGGTTACAACCACTGAGGAGAAATAAAATAGAATAACCAAAACACGGTCTTGTCACCGCAAAGAGAAGGAAACCAATAAAACGGGACTTATAAGAAAAAATAGTAGGATAGCAGTGGAATAACTGATGTACCGTACTATATACTATACAGTTTACTAGGATATGTTATACCGAGAGACGTGTAATCTGGATAAAAAAAATAGGAACCACCAACGATAGATGAAAATGTGATATCCGGTGTAAGAGTTAACCACAGTAAGAGATGTCAAGTTCTTTATTAAGTGTGGTGAAAATAGACACTTTTTTGGTACCGGGTATTTGGTTTAGTGTTTTTTAATATAAACAATTGGTTCTCTTACCTATAAAGTCGATTATCATTATTGAACTTTTTTTTTACCGATAAAATCGCTTTTTTTTTGTGAAAATTCCAAAAATCTGAAAAAATAAATGTGATATCCATTATTTGTGTCCGTATGTGATTTCCCTATTACACAACAAAAGAAACCCTCCCATGGTCGTTAAAATACAAGAAACGTTTGCTATTATGCAAGTCTGTGTGGTATAGCATGTTGTCACACAAAAAATTAACACCCAACTATCTTAATCTGGTAGTCTTCAATTTTTGCGATGATTAGGTTCTTCAATAAATTCCAGGTAGTGATTCACAAGCATTGACAAGACTGAATACTGAAGACAAGACAGATTGTGCACTCAATGCTAATTGATGAATTCATGTTCTATGGTGGCAACACCAAAGTTCACCTCAGGAATTTTCGACCAACTTAAAAACTACCACAAAATATGAACAAATACATAATACTGAAATTGCAGGAACGTGTACCCCTGACCCTTCAGCTGCCCCTACAGTTTAGCTTCCCATTTAAGTCTCATTTTCCCCAGTATTTTGTTCTGCAAGATTTTTTTACATAAACTGAAATAAATACATGGAATGCAATTAGAAATTGAAAATTACTTGATTCATAATATTTATCAAATAAATGCCAACGTACAACATATGTACAGAATTATCATACAAAAGTAATGTACAGTGGTGACCCGTTATAACGCAATGTTTAAGACACACTGTACAGTCATATTGTGTTGATAATATTAAGAATCTTTAAAGTTTTGATGACGATTAAGAAAAAAATCAAACCGTACTCAACGAAGTAAGTCAAGTTTTGCTCTGAGTCAGTTCAGGTGAGTAGCCAGACAAGTAGTAGCCGGACGTAAATAACCACTTTTTCGATGAAATGAAAAAGAAATTGAAGGATAACGATTCCAAAACAATGAAATTGTAAAAATAGTAGCCATGAACGGTGCACAAAACTGGAGCAAATTTGTCAGTGGGGGGTATCGAACAGTTGATCACACGTTCCAATAAGTGTTTACAGAAATCAAAAATAAACTATGTTTATAAATTAATAAAGGGTACACCTTTACACTAACATACAAAATTTGTGACTATTAGAGCTTCTCAAATAAAAACCCTGGATACCGGGAAAACGGGATCCTGGGGGTTAAAAAAACCTTCTCGTAATCCCGGGATGGCAACCCAAAATCCCAGAATCCCAGAAATCCTGCTATTTTTCATTTTTTTTAAAAACTTTCAATCAGAAATATTCTCACTCGAAATAGATATAGTACTAGTTTCTGAAAATTAGAATACAACTTATTTTCTAAACTTTATATTGCAAGAACAGCAGACAGCACTGTTGTTGACATTGTAGTAAAAATTGAAGCACTTAGAATTAGAGGTTGTTAAGTCACTGTGAACGTATTAGTAAAAATCTGTGATTTAACAACTCATTGTTTAATTATTAGATTAGATAGATGATAGTAGAATTTATGACACCCAAACTTAGTGTTTGCCAAAGCCATTTGCAACGTCACTTCAGTTGAGAATAACGAAATAGTACCTATTTTACTTTTGACGAAATCATAACTTCTTTAAGAACATCACAAAAACAATTCATATTTTAGAAGCAACAAAAAAGTCTGCAGAGAATTTGGACGTGCTACAAAATCTGACATTCAAAAGTCAAAAGTTATAGTTTATGCAACATCCTGAAATGCTTCCCTAATTTCTAACTGCGTACATGCTACCTTGGAGTACAAAATGTATCCTAAACCGAAATATTATCTTAAAATTTGTCAAATGGTTTTGCTCAAATTAACTAAAATGACAATTTCCTGTCTATGCTCCAAACAAATAAACTGTTCGTGGATCATTTCACCTGTGATTTTTTGTGGCTCATTGAAATTAATATTAAAAATAACACTATTATTCTGCTGTCCTTGGGTGCAAGCGTATCCCATACAATCGATTCCCAGGGAAAAACAACAATGTTGCATCATTCGAATTCACAATACAACTAGTCGAAAAAAAACTACTCCAATTGGTTCAGTCATAGTACAAGGATGTTATAAAAACTATCTAACTTTAATCTTTAATTAGGCAAACTATTTAACGTGAAAGGTTAATTTTTTTTATGCTACATATGACAACACGGGTGTTTTGGATACATTTATAAATTCTCGAGACAATTTCTAGAACAATGGCTACCACGTTCTCCGGATATCACTCTTATAAACTTTTGGCTTTGGGTATATCTCAAATCACGGTTTTATCGTAATGTCCCAAAGACTAGGGATAGCTTAAAAGTTGCCAATCATCTGGAAAATATCCACCCATAGCTAGAATCATCTCTAGTGCTTGGAACATTACGATAAAACCGTGATTTAAGATATACATATTCCCAAAGCCAAAGTCCATAGGAGTGATGCACAGACTTTCTAGAAAACGTGATGGCCATTGTTCTGGAAAATGCCTAGAGATTTTAAACATGTACTACAAAACCCCGTCTTTTCGTATGTCAATACAAATAAAGTAACCTCCGTATTAAGTAGTTTGCATATAATTAACGATTAAAGTTGGATACTTTTTTTTAAAAAGTATTCAACTTTAATCGTTAATTATATGCAATTTACTAAAATTTGGTAATCATTAAGTGACAGCTCCGTACACAATTTTTTCAAATGTTATTTGAAAAATACACTTATTAAACTGTTACTTTGGATTATTTTACACCTCCTTTGTTGTTTTGAACAAAATTAAAATAGTTTATTTCATGTGGTTATACTTTTTAAAAAATGACGGAAAATCTCAGGATCCCGGAAATGAAAAGATTTTTTCCCGTTGCGGGAAATGAGAAGCCCTATAATACCACGATAATGGTATCCACGATAGTAATATAGACCACCTTATACAACCCCTGAAAAAAAGTATGGAATATACACTATTACACTATACACTATTTTACAAATTTGGTCATAATTTCCGTTTGAATACATATTTTTTCAGTGTAATTTGTCTTTAACTGTTCTTTAGTAATGTCCTCTCAATGTATTTGTATTGCACAATAAAATCAATTTGTGCAGTGTAAGAATAAAGTCAAATGTCAAGACATGGCAGCCGTTGAAATATATTGCATACTTTTGGCCAGGGGTTGTAGTGTCTACTGTATACCATTTTGTTATTTTTTGATTCACCTTCATACTAACTCAGTTTCTTCAGTTTCTTCTCAGTTTCTTCTAACTCAGTAACTTCAGTTTCTGAGTGATATTTGTGGGGCATAATTTAGTACTAAAACTGGAAGCTATCCTGCTGTAGTGTTTCATTTTTGTGTTTGTTTTGATATATCCGATTTTTGATTTAAAGGATATTTATTGCAGATAGATATCACATTTTTGTTTTGAAATACAGTAAAAATAAAATCGATTTTTTGCGAGTGTCACCACTGCGAAGACTACCTGTGTTTTACTTATTTTTTTAATGTTAAAAACATTTTGTACGACATTACGTATTTTTGTACGGCATTACTGAACATTATTTCAATTTTTAAGTGAACCGTATACGTGAAACGTATTTAATAGTTTTATAAATTAGATTTATCACGTTAGCCCTAAGGAAAAAATACCATTAAATTGTATTTGTATCCTATCAAAGCTTTTTCATTTCTGTACACAAGACTTTACATAGTTTAGTCAAACAGTCATTAGTCATTAATCACGGTAATTACCGGGCAAGTTACCACCAACACAAACTTGTCACCACATGGTAACAGTATCGTGCTCACAATCATTACCATCAGGTCAATGTTTTTTATATATTAAATTTCAGCAACACCATGCTAAAGGATGAAATCCATACATTAATGATTAGCATGTGCAAAGTAGGAAATATAACAAACAACAAATGGTCATCACTAAGAAGATCAATACAAATAAAGCTTGTTATTGATCAACATATCTTAAAAATTACATTTTAAGAACATTTTTTATAATGGTACCATTTTTTGGTAGCAAAGTCAATCCAACTTAAGATCTAAGCAATAAGTCATATTAGAATTTAAATTAAGAATTCGTGTCGCAAATGTAAAAAGTTGTGTCACAAATGTAAAGATACAATTGATTTTTAGTGAAAAATAATCTGTGAAAAATATCTCTTCGCGCGCGTTCAGCCATAAATTAGAGGGTGTTACCTTAATTAGCACGTTTACGAAACAAAATGGTGAAAGTTTAATGGTTCAACTACCTCAACTACGAGTAGGGTTAAAAATAGAATGACGATTCAAAGTACAGTAGTCCATCGGTAACCAAATCGAAAGGTGAAGTTCAATTTGGCAAGTAAATGAAGTGGAAGCACACAAGCGGTTCTTGTGGAAAAGAAACGCTAAATAAATAAAACTTCAATCTAATGAAACGACCCGGAGTTTTCATCCATTACTCATTAATTAGAAGCTTGTAGATGGGAATAATGTGATTAACGACACAGGTCGTTGGACAAAGTTAAAACACGCAACAAATGCAATTGATGATCAAAGGCCAACAAAGAAGAAGCTTCACACAGTTATTTAAGAAGCTTTCAGCTACCTAAGAAACGTTTTGCACCTTCAAAAATCGGGGACTATCATATATTTAGTGTTTTTACAGTTAATACCATAATATTAACGTTTTTGTAAGTAAAATTGTAAGTCTGAATTATTTTTATTTTATTTTTTTATTTTTTAAATTAAGCAGCCCATAAGGACCAAATACACATACAATTAACCAAGTACAATCAAACGATCAACTGACCGAAAAATTAACCATAAATAAAGAGTAAAAAGTAATATTAAGTAATTATTACAAATTTGTTAAGATTTGTTAAGTTTATGTGAGAACAGGTACCGGTAGTGAATTCTCAAACAGATTACGCGACAATATAAGTTTCCAACATATTAATTTACGTCAAATAATTTAGTTACAAAAGCTTAAACTCAAATATTCCTTAAACTTAAACTCTATCCGAACCTAGTGAGGTACTTCTTTTGAGAAGCAGGACAAATGGCATTTGTCTGTTTGTTCGTTCGTGCGTTGGGGGTTTGTTTGCGTGACGATAACTTGCGAACGATTCAATGGATTCACTTCATATTTGCTCACGTTATTCAGTACGGGTCTTTTGCACAAATGATTAAATTTTGGTATTAATCACATTTTATTTACTCTTTTATATACTTAATTTTAACAAAAACCATTTTACTTTGAATGCTAACAGAGTGAGGTCTATTTTCACAGAATTACCGTACTAATCTTTATGTGTGTGCGTAGTTTGATTCAGCTAGAGTTTAGAGAGAGTACGATATATATATGAACAATCGTTTAGGTCTTTAGTAGTTAGTTTAATAGTTTTTGCTTAACACGTGGTGTGGGGCATTGCAAGCCTACTGCAAGTTTATGCTAAGATTATTTTTTAACTATAGTAGAGCATAAATTACCAGAACGTCGGGTAAGCTGACGACTGGTTATTCGAACCATACAAGATACTAATCGAGTAGATGTGCTGGTATTCCACTTGAAGGAATTTGATGTAATATTGTACATGTACAATCACATTTTATTTACATAGTATTATCTGTTATTCCTGTAAATATTGGTTTTCATAACTGCAATAAAGAACAAACAAACAAACTTAAATTTGTGCCAGTCGTCTGTACATTCGACTAAATAGTGTTCTGATATTTATTTTATTATGGCTAAATAAAATGTTAAAGCGGAAGCGACCAGTATTATCCATGGAAAACAATAACTGAAAGATCAAGAAAACTTCATGCTCATTTTGTTGAATTATGTAACATGTTACATAATTATTATGTAACCAAATTTAAACGTGCAGTCTACTGTACTCGTAAACATAGCAAACGATTTTTTATTTTCATATATGCACATACGCTAAACTAAAATATCCGATTATGTGAACAAATGGATTTTATGATCACTCATGCCCCCCCCCCCCCAATTTGTTCGGATAATCGACGCTCTACTGTATAAATAAATTTTTGAGAACGCACACGCGCTACGCGAGCAAAAGAAATCGAAAGAGAAACAGCAGCACGGACTGATAAAAGGGTGTGACACGATCGACTTTACCACGAGTTGACTATTTTTTTCTTTTTAACTGGATACTGGTGACGTCATTTGTTGTCGCCTTTACCTTTGCGTTGCATCGAGTTGCAGGTGTTGCCGATTTATTTTACTGCGGTTTTGACTTATTTTTACTCAAACTAGCTACGGGTGACATTATTTGTTTCCATTTGTGACATCATTGGGTTGACATTGTTTTTCTCACTCAACTGCAACCTTCAATCTCACCGAGTTGCAAATGTTGTGATTAGGGATGTGCAATAGTATCGCTGGGACACACTGTCGACAGTTGCACTACCGACAGTCTTTCCTTGATATCATCAATGTTATTTCTAGGCATAGAAATAACCTTGATATCATTCTGGACAATCGTCATTGTGAAAAATCACCCATAAATTACCTGCCACTCCATTTTTATTTGGAAGTGCCAATATACACACCAATATCATTCCAAACTGATTTAATATTTATGTAGCTGTATGCCGGTCAATAATGATGGGTACTTTTTCTCCAACACGCAGTTCATTGTTATTTTTAAATGTAGTTCTTACTCCTTAGTTACTGTGTTTAATCTTTGTGTGCAATTTTTACTTTCTCTCATTTAGTTAATGTTTACTTTTGTGTTGGTATCATAACACCTATCACGGAGATATAGCCTTACTGTATATGGGCTATTGTTCATCACCCAGTTCATTGCTAGAATTCTATCCCGTGGAACCATTGTTTACTTCACGTTGTCATGGTAAACCCGTAAGGTGCTTCATACACATGTTACGCAAGAAATTACATACAGTACTGTAATAGTAGATTTCATCTGATTCGAAAGATAGCTCTAATATAAGTATAAAGTCTTCTTACAGTGTGAAATCTAGGGATTTACGCAATGTGTGATAAAAACGAACATATATCGGTACAGTATTACATGGTTCATTAATACAACATCATTTGGAAAAAAAAAAAACAAATTTTCCAAAATTGTAAACTTCTATAAAAAACATATGCAATGGTATCAGAAAATGTTTTTGGTACATTCGAATTAGTTTCAGAAAAGCAATTACTAAAAAACCTTATTACTTTGAATTCGAACAGGATTATATCATGATGATAAGAAAAGAAAACTGGTGTAAGTGAGAAAAAACAAAGTTTATGGCAGAATCAGGGAAAAAAAAAGAAAGGTAATGGAACAAGCGACCTACGAGCACCTTTCTCTTGATAAGGTACCTATCCCGAGGGAATGGAAGTTTTTCGTTCAATAGAAAAAAAAACACATCAAAGAATCTCATTCCATCTCGATGAATATAAGAAAAAAAGGTCATCACTGTTTGAATTCTCGTGCTGCTTATCCTAGCTTCATACGCGTGCGCGCACTTTGCAAAATGTTGTTACACAAGAACTTCACCATGAACTTCTATTATACGAACAAACACAAACAGAGTTTGCATGAATAACATGATTCCAATGTTAAGTGTACTATCTAATAACCTACTAGTAACTACAGGTTGTTTCGGAAATAAACGTGAAACAAAAACAAATTGTTCAAAATTTGTACTTCTTCTTGAACCATGATGACATTGTTTATTCTAATGTGGTTGTTGAGAAAATTTGACGATGTTTGAACACATACACATGTTTCAAATTTTGGATACAGGCATGGCTAACAATATATGTAGTAAGGATAGCACTTTTTAAAAAACACTCGCGAATAATAAAATCGTGATCCGCGAGGTAAGATAAACAAAAAAAATATGGGTCAGTAGAAATAACATTTAATAGTCTCATGAAAACACAACCATAGGATAATAAAAAATAATGGTAATATATAAATAAATATACAATGTATGTAAATTAAAGTATACGGTAAATGAGTGATTTAAACATTGGTATACAGTGATAAGTAGACCTCGGATTAATATGCACTAAAACTTGAAAAATATGTATGCAAATATGCACTAAAAACACGAAAATATAAATCATACAAATCCGAGGTCTAGTAATAAGTTAGTTGGGATGACGTTCTTAGCTGAAAGTTATCTTGGTTATCAAAAAAACATAGAATGAATGGACATGTCTTTGCAAAGTTATGAATTTTGGAGGGATTAATCGGTTTTGTAACAAATGAATTGGACATTCAGTTAGTTAGGCTATTCAGAATAGCCTAACTAACGTAACACCTAACTAGAAATGCGACGTGTTGGCATACTAACTTTCGAGTAAATTGAATGAAAGATAGTACGTAAAAAACAACTGACTATGCTGCAAGAACAACGATCTTTAAGTTTTTCTTGTGGTTTATAGTAGGCGATGTATTTTTATTATTACAGTATTTCTTTTTCAAGTTTCTTGAAGCTTGCTTTACAATTAAATTATTTACACTGGTTTATAATTAGAAAGTTCGTCAGCTACGACTAAAAACAACATTTATTAGCAACTTCAACAACAAGAGAATAGAGTTGAAGCAGACGAACATACATTGCTACATAAAATTTCAAACAAACTGTGTGCAAAGAGCAAACAATTCGTTGGTGATCAATCAAATAAATCTGCGTCATCTATAAGCTACATACTTTTCTGATACAGTGTGATAATGAAAAATGTGATGCAAAGGCAAGCATGTCGAGAATAATCAGATTAAGCAAACATTTCCATTTACCACAATATCTGACGCTGATGATTTGAACAGGAAAAACAAAATAAACAGTGTCGCCAAATCTTGTCTAAATCTGGAAAAATGGCTAATCACGGATATAATAAAATACGACAACTATGTTTCTAATTTGTTTAATTAAATATTCACAATTTAACAGAAATTCAGGTTCTTAATACCCCTGGACAATTCTGGGCCAAATGTTTTCTTTATTGGTCAGTCCAATGTTATACTGAATTCAAATGCCACTTGTGAAAGAATGTAAATTAAAAATAACCCGATCTAGTGGGGGAGTGTTAAATTTGCTTATTATTATAGTCACTTAAGTAATAAGTAATTAAGTATTAATTAATTATTACTTACTTATTAGAATTAAGTATTACTTACTTCATCATCATGCAAAAACACAAAATCCATAAGTGATTTGAAAATAATGAATTAATACTATTAATTGGTTGTTGTGTTGTATTGTGTACCATTCAATATTCAAAAGCTTATAGATATCAATAGGATTGTTAAACTTAGAATATGAACAAATCGCCTCGAGGAAAAATTGTTAACTGCAATGTGCAGACCAAATTACCAATTAACCCTGGAAATACCGGGATTTTTCGCATACACTGAATACCGAAGGGGTCCATGCGGACCCCAATAGCATGACAT